>JBAMJV010009495.1:0-62098 GCA_037951105.1 Echinarachnius parma
TTGTTCATTAGTGCATCTATGTCCATCAAGTTAATAGAGCTCATTGTTAATTTGCGGAAGACATTTTAAATTGATCTGAAATCATGTCAGTTTACTATGGAATCCTGGTAAATTATTTTATGAGGAAAATTCACATATGTAAGTGGACATAAGGGTTGATATAAAAAACAACTACAAAAAAGAAATGGGAAAATTTTCGAAATACTCATAGAATAAAGTATAGAAAGCAAAATATTATTCGTGATAATATTTTGTTCCACAGTCCTCGTTCCATTAAGCATATTTTCCGAGCACTCAAAAACATAACAACTTTGTCATTTGAAAAGATTGGCGTGTTAGTCCTATAAAACCCCTCTTTCAATCGACACCCTTAATAAAAACAAAAATACCATGAGAGATTGTTAACAACTGAGAATATTTATGAACAATTCACCATGCACCTTCAGGACTGGTGTAAACTTTTATTTATCGATTTAGTTCCTCCTGTCAAGAGAAACCCGAAAATAAAACCCTCAAAACAGTGCAAAATTAAGGATAAAGAAACAAGTTCAAGATTATTGCTAAACCAAGAAGAAAAACAAAGTTTGTATCTTTGTGTTTTAATAGTGTCAACATGTCCCGTGGTGTTGTCCCCGCCCATTTCCGACTGCTCGCTATTTGAAACGGAAGTGAACGACGGTCTGGATTGGCTATAGCCACTATTCAGCCGTATTGACCATGCACGTTTCGCATGACGCAAGCAAGATGACTGCGCATAGCGGGTTTTGCCTGTTCCCTGCGCATCAAGTTTGCCAAAACAGAACACGGTTAGGCTTGCTAGAGAGTTGCTCTAACACTGCAAACTACTTATTTTCAATATAACACTCCCGCCCTTGAACTGCTCACAATCAATCAGAGACAAGCGGAGGTGAAGGAGACATACCATATTGGTGAGTTTTGTTAGCCATTCTAACTATTGAAGAAGTCTATTAGTTAGACGCATAAAAATTACATGTACACAAGTAAAGGGGTAGGATTAGTTTTGGTAAGGATGAGCTTTAGTAACCATAAAACCTGCACAATAACATTATAAACTAATAGTACTCTAGCATGCTCGAAATGTATAGCAAAATACAAATGGACTAAGTAAAAAGCATTACCTATTCAAAAATACACATTAAAACACAAGAGGTTGCTCTCTAAAAAAGCATTGGTTTGAAAAAAAATCATACCAAATTATGCTGTGATATTTTGTTGAATTGATGATTAAATAGAGAGGATCATCACAACTAATAAAAACCTCTTTTGGACAATTAAAATAAGTATAAGCATTGTTTAAATGTTAAACAAATCTATCGACTAATCTGGGCCTTAGATTAATTCCGATCGGATATAATGTATATTTATTGATATTTTACCGTTTCTGAACCGATTTTGATCAAATAAAGTGTATCTATCATTAAAATTGTATGCTCCTTTTCAATGTTACACTCATTATTTCCTTTTCTCACAAACAAAATTAATTTCGTGCAGCGCACATTATACCAACACTGAACTACCCCTTTAAAGAACTTTATTTGGAACACTGTTAGAGAAACCTTTATGATATAACTGTTTTTAGAATCATTTGATATCCCTGTTTTGTTTTAGGTGTATGGTGTCATTAGCACATTGAAATTATTTGAACATAGTACATTTAAAAATATAGAGAGAATTTGTATACAATGTCATTTTAGCCAGCAATCGTGGAAGCCATGCAAATTCTACCCGAGGTGAATAGAAGTTTAACTTTGTTTCGAGATTTAAACAAGAGTCAACTTTATTTTGTGATCTGATTATGTCATTACTGTATAGTTATACACAATGAATGAAGATATTTGCAAATGAACATTAACGAAAGTTGTGTTTGTGTTTATATTGTTCTTGCAAGATAATTGCGTAGGGACAAGTGACTAATTTAATGCAATTATATTACATTTGTAGAAGATCATTGCAACATTTTGTATAACATTTGCATGTATGCAGATGTATTTTATCAAAAGTTCTCGTTTACATTGGTATATATTGTTTGTTTGTCCATTATTTGTCTAATTACATTTAGATGTTAACAAATACCTAATGAAAAAGGTCATTATTGTTTTTTGTGTAAATCATAGGGAGCACGTGCCCCCATGCAATACTTTTAGAGATGAATGGTCTAAGTTATTTTCGAAAAAAAAAAATTACTTTGGTGTTATCATCATTGTAATTATTTATCCTTGTTTTATAAGTTACTTGTATATGTATACAATAAATAAGACTAACAAGAAAACAGGGTATTGCGATTGTAAACATTCGACTAATCTGTGTCGATTGTATACAGTATTGTTTCTTGTTGTAATAAAGTCATAAACAAAACTGATACAATACTTTCATGTGGCGTAGGCGTGTTCGTACTAAATGTGCGGTACTCTTTAGGTGGTGATGCGTGGTTGGACTGAGATGGGGACATGCATGGTTTAGGGCACATCTTATTTATTTATGTAGATTGTCCGCTTATGTTTGTGATTTTGGGGGCAACTTATGGGGAGGGCATGTGGCACCCCTCCTCCCCCCCCCCCAACCCCCACCCACCCCCTTTCTCAGCTGCCCTTGTAGCTACACGATATGGCACAATGTATTGTTGTACTCCGAAAATGTTCTCCTGATGTTTTTTCCTTGTACCCCCCCCCCCCCTGTATCTACGCGTCGGAGCATTTTTAATTATCTGGTACTGACCAGCCCTGTATCAAATGCTCATGTTGCATATTCCACTATTTGAGGCCCGGTCACATATCACCGGATGGCGTGAACGGATGCCCAACGAATTGAAAATTGCGAAATCAAATTATCCGGTGGTCAACGTCATTTCCATTGCTTCGTGCACAAAACATTCCGCGAGGTAGAACAACGTACATCGCCTGACAAGTTACGGTAAAGAAACGCATACGAACGGAGACGAACTGATTGCAAATTTTGCTCACCGTCGGTCATCCGGGGTTTACGCTCTCCGGTGATATGTGACCAGGCTTGATTACACTATAGTATGAAATAAATTAAGACTTTCCTTCACGTTTCATTCTAGCTCCTCCCTAGTTCACGTGGTATTCTTGCAGCATAACCCGCATCATGAGGCACTATCTGATTATTCTCGTCTTTCTCATCGTCGACATACTTCGTGGTAAGTACTCTGATAAGAGAAAATTAACCCTACGAGTGCCAAAATAAATAGAAACAAATCCACTTAAATGCCCCGACTATTATAATATATTGCACATTCTAAAGGATTTTGTAATACGGGAATCGTAGTATAATTATTATTTTATATTTTCACTCACTTTATTAAAGCGCTAAACAAGATCTGGTGCAATATGTAATATGTTAAAGGGATAGTTGAGTTTTGGTATAGAGAGTACAGTTTTGGTCAAACTGAATTTTAGTTACCAAAACCTGCACCATACATTACAAACTAATAGTTATGAGTCCATCAGATATACAAAAATTACAAACGACTAAGTAAAAAGCCTGTTATCATTCAAAAAGAGCCGTTAAAACTCAAGTGGTGTTCTCTAAAAACTCATTGGTTTCAAGTATTTTTAATAAACAAAAATTGTGAATGTGTTGTTTTTCAGATAATGATTAAATAAAGAGATCGTCATCACTATTTAAAACAATCTTTTGTAAATTTTGGGAAAAGTGTCAGCATTTTTTTTTTTTTCAACGGCTGGCTCAAAATTATCGAATTATTGTGGGGCCCTACAATAATTACAAATGTTTATATATAAATGGATATTTCAGCCGTCATTGAACGATTTTTATCAAATAAAGTATATTCAGTCATTAAAAATAGTGTGCTCTTTCTAATTACCTAACACAAACATTATTTTGTGCAGCGTCCTCTATACAAAACTCAACTATCCCTTTAAATGGAAAGTTGAGTTTTGGTATAGAGAGTACAGTTTTGGTCAAACTAAATTTTAGTAACCAAAACCTGCACCATTACATAACAAACTAATAGTTATAACTCCACCATGCTCGAAAGGTATGAAAAAACTTGGTAAAAAAGTATGTTATCATTCCAAAAGAGCCGTTACAACTAAAAGGAGCGCTTCTAAAAACTCATTTGTTTGAACCATTTTTTAATTAGAAATTGTGCGTGTGATGTTTTGTTAAAACAGAGGAGATCATCAATCAACTATTTAAAAACATCTCTTGTAAAAATTGTAAAGGGTTGGTTCAAAATTATTGAATTATTGTGGGGCTCCACAATAATTACAAATATATATATTTATGTATATTTCAGCCGTCTCTGAACTGATTTTGATCAAATAGAGTTTATTCTGTCATTAAATTGTATGATCTTTGAAATTTTACACTCAGTATTCCATTACCTCACAGCGCCCTCTATACCAAAAACTCAACTATCCCTTTAACACATCGATTTCGAGACTATTTTCCGGAAATACCTCGTAATATCCCCATTCATTCTGAATTATATAGAAGAAGCGTAATAAGAAGTTATCATAAGAAGTCTATACAATTCATTGAACTCGTGTCTATTGTATGCATTTAGGAACGAATCAGCAGCCAAACTACAATGGACTAGTGTCAATTGAGTCAAGCATGGCCAGTAAATGGTTCATTCACCATGGAGAAAAACTCAATACATGTACACGCTAAATGAGAATAATTTACCCATGTTTTATCGCTAAGGGAAACATAGTTTGTCCATTGTTACGCACACAAATCAAGACAATGTACAATTTTCTAGCAGACATGCAACAAGGTCACGTGGCTTTGAAACGGTTCGTCTAATCTTTACAAATTTCATTTTACAAGATGCGTACGGCTTAAAAACAACAAATCAAAAATCGGCGGGGCGAGATCTTCTTCAGGCGTTGCCGAGTAATGGCGAAAATATCTACCCGAATATGATGTCTTATAATACGTAATATCTTATTGTTAATATCGTATTAATTATTATTTATTCATATGGGGGATTGAAATTGGCAACGCAGCCTGCCAAATGTCCGGACAATCCCTCGGTGTACTGTATTACTAATATCAATGTGACGTTATATGACACTAATGTCCCCCTTTTTTCCGTACATGTCCTATATCTTCTCAAATATTTGTACCCATCAATTGACTTCAACATAATTTATGCTTTGAGGAATGTGTGTCTACAAAACAAATGTACGATTTGGAAATGGAAAGTTAGACGATGAAGAAAATTAAACCGATTCAAATAACAGACTATTTAAGGTTCATCAAGAATTGATCTTTCTTTATAATTTTCCAACTGCGCTGCGTCATTTAAGAGCAAGCTATTAGCAAATTGTACCCAACTCCCAATTTTTAGTAGTAATTCTTTTCCATTAATAATAATTTTAAAATGCATAAATCACAATTTCAGCACAGTTGGCCGAGTTCTTGCAGTCAAATTGTCTAATAGTTCTCCACCCGCCACACCCCCCACCCCCCCCCCCCCCCCCCCCCCCCAACCCTGAGAGTTTTGTAAACTGCCTTATTTCGGCAAAAAGTACCTCAAACTCGGGCAAACCATGTCTTAATATTCGGGCAAACTTATGTCAGGTTCGGGCAAATGGGGCAAATTGATGTCCTTCGGACAAAAAACATGTCATAGGCGGGCAAAAGTCATATTACTTTCGGGATTAACGACATTCCGGGCAATATAACGTCAATCTCAATATTCTGGCCAGTTCGTTTCTATTTACAACTGCAGCAGCAAACACGTATAATTGCATAATTGCATGTTTGTGGTATTTAGTTATTTATTTATTTATTAATTTATTTTTATTTTTATTTTTATTTTAATTATTATTATTGTTTTTTTTTTTTTTTTTTTTTTTTTTTTATTCATTTGGGGGTGGGGGGTTATATTCAGGCACAAGGCCTCAGCACCTCTGACAAAAATGTGCATATATACGTCCGTGCATTAACTACGAACTATATCGTTTTTTCTTTTTGCAGGAGCACTTTGCTGTGAAGGAAACAGTACGCTCGTCCAGACTGTCCGACCATCATTGGACCGAACGGGCAGCGAGTAAAACTGCTCCTCAAACAGGGGAAAGTCTCGACAGCCATCGACCGGGCTAATGTGGGGAATATCTGCTGCTCAGACGTCGGCAGTTTGTTCTCTTCCAGGTAATGACACTTATTTCATGATGTTAGGGTACTGTTGCCACTTTTCGACCTTTGCCAGATGTCATCGACATAATTTATTTTAATATGAATTTCAGTTGTAAAACTGCTCAGTCAGCGGTCGTCTGCTCCTTACCAGATAATAGTTCGCATGGTTCCATAACGGTATAATTATAAGGTTATTGTAAATTTTCGTTTGAGACTAGGAATCTTCTTTCTTTTCATCGGGATCCAAATGTAAATTAAAGAATTTTAAGGATTGTGTAGTACCAATGAACAGCCAATCGACGTTCATATTTCAGGGCGGAAATACAATAAAAGTGAATTATTAGCACTTAATTAAATTCACCCCCGATATTTGGAGCTTCCAATTTCTCTTAGGCATTGGGGTTGTTTTGCTTATGTTATGAGAAGAATACAATGCATGTTCACATGTTTATCTTATAACGGGATCATGTTTGATTAAATTGAAAAGCGTTCTCGAACGCTTCCTGATTTACACGTCATGTAGAAGAACCTTTCAATGATATTGGTATGTTGAGTCTAAGAGCATCACTAGAACTACCACACAGTTAAATGTATTTATCCTTTTTCACTAAGTCCACATTGTCCCGTGAAAATCTTACATTACACGGTTAAAAATCTTTAGCAAATATTGGTATAAGACTGAAGTCTCAAAAAGTATTTGGGGGACAAAAAAATATTGGGAAAATTGATTGATTTTAATAGCAATCGTTGAGGGATTTAGTAACTTGTTTTACATGTGCAAAAAGCGATGACTGGTTGAAACAATGTATATTGTTGTTATCTGATATGTCCAGGTGGTGTTGTGTAAGAATGTCAAGTTAAATGGACTTTATATTGCCGAGTAATGAGCAGAAATGCAAAGTGACATTCACTTTGTAAACGGTTCTGACGATCCGTTGGATAATTTGACATCTGAACACTTCAATCGTAAATATCTGTTTAACGAAAGGAAAATTTGAAATCCGAAACCTGTACCATGTTTTTTTTTGTGTTAATAAGAATACAACAAGGTATGAGGGAACCACTAGAATTTCAATTAGATTTTGAGGATTTGGACAATGTAACTAAGTCCCTTTAACATACGAAATATGTTGACAGATGTCAGGCCGTTTAAGAACGGACTCTCTAAATTAAAATGTTACGAGTGACTGTATCCTTACATGCCTGAATAAAAAATGTTGTTTCACTTTGTTTCCTATGATTATTTGAAAACGAACACAGATTGTCTGAGAAATCTCTGCAAGAACACCGCTACGTGCGTGGAAACACTCTCTGGGTACACGTGCATCTGTGCAGCGCACTATACGGGACCAAATTGTGAAACAGGTACGTACTGAAACATACGGAGCCTGCAATATGGAATGCAATGTTATAGACTCGAGGGAACGATTTGAGGGCCCCTTAATAATATTTGTTCTCGATAATTATGTGATATCAACGCTTATCGCTGGAGGGACGCAACGATCCAAACTAACCCATCAATTATAAGAAAATACATTAATTAAGTAATAGTTGCAAATTCTGCCAAATTACGCGAATATAATTTCGGATTGTTTCAAACTAGTATTATTAAACATTTTGTCTATGGGTCAGTTAAAGTAGGCTCGCTTCGTTATTATTGTCTAAGAACCACAGTGGTTAAGCTTTGTTTCAGATTATATCTGATATACGTATACTGTATACTGTATCCGAAACTATGTATTGGCATTAGCTATAGGGAACAGTGACACGAATAAAACAAGGAAAATATGAGAACATAGATAATTAGTTTTAAAACAAGATAATGGAAGAAGAAGTGAGCGGGGAATAAACGAAAATAATTGACAATTATACACGTTTTTAAACGAAGGAGGGATACCTCTTCCCGGGTTGGAAAATAAACATATGGGGATTTCAAAACGACTTGAATGGAGAGATTGATGCAAGTCGGCAATTTATATATACATTATCCATTGCAAGAGTATTCGAATTCGGATAATGAATTATTCATAGTTTGCGATTTCGTATACCTTCACGCGAATGAACGGGATTTAAAAAAATATCGATTTACTCTTTTTCTATTAAAAAAATCAAATAACATTCTCAAATATCTTACAATGATTTAATCAGAGGTGTTTGATTACAGGGATGACGTGCTCCCCTGTACTTGCAAACCCGAGTCACGGATCGGTGTCTTGCACGGACACTATTTACTACAACAGTGTCTGTACCTATACGTGTGATACGGGGTACGCCCTGACATCGGGTAGCAGTCAGCGCATCTGTACATCGTCTGGCTGGTCCGGCTCACAGGCAGTTTGTCAGGGTAAGTAACTCGCTATTTTGCCTTATTGCGCCCCATATAAATTTCGAGCTGGGAACAAACTACAAACTTCATTTCAAACTTACAAGAATAGTTTGTTTACTTCAGAATATTTACAAACGTTAGAGTGCATTGCTTAACAATTCACAATTATTGATGAATTGGAACACATGAGCCGTTGAGCAAACATTGTTATAGAGTCTTTCGACTTTCTTACAGGGATAACGTGTTCTCCTGCACTCACACACCCGAGTGACGGATCGGTGTCTTGCACGGACACTATCAACTACAACAGTGTTTGCACCTATACCTGTGATGCGGGGTACACCCTGACATCGGGTAGTAGTCAGCGCACTTGTACATCGTCTGACTGGTCTGGCTCACGGACAGTTTGTCGAGGTAAGTAGCTAGCGGTATTTTACTATATTTACAGCGACACTGTAGCCCCATATTTACAAATTAATTATTGGGAACAAACTAAAAACCTTATTTCAAACTCACAAGAATAGTTTTCTACTTCATATGATGGAACCTTGATAAAGTTATAATGCATTGTACCTCAAATCACAATTCATACGTTGAAAAACACGTGCCGTTTTACAACCAATATATACTATTGGCAAGCTTTCAAACGAAGATAGAACCATGTGCCGCAAACTGTTGGTTGCACTGTAAGAATTATGTATGACGACTTGACTAAGGAGAATGGTGTAAACTGGTAACGGATCTAAACATTATACATTGTATTATTTTTTACTTTAAATGAATGTGCGTATTGTTGATTATATTATTTCGATTACAGGGATAACGTGTTCTCCTACACTCGCAAACCCGGATTACGGATCGGTGTCTTGCACGGACACCATCAACTACAACAGTGTCTGCTCCTATACCTGTGATACGGGGTACACCCTGACATCGGGGAGCAGTCAGCGCACCTGTTCATCGTCGGGCTGGTCCGGCTCGCAGGCAGTTTGTCAGCGTAAGTAACAGGCATGGATTCACTGTTTTGCCACAATGAAGCTAAACTTTAGCCCCATACTTAATTAAGTTTTGTCTTGGAAAGAATAAAACAAATGAATGTTGTTTTCTGTCTTACCTCCACATCTTATTCTTTATTGTTTCACTTCCTTTCTTTCTACCTTTCTTCCTTCAGTCCTTAGTCGGTCATTTTCCTTCTTGCATATACATCGAATGTATGTGTGTAGGGCTTAACTGCAATTTATCCTATCACTGACAGGGTCGTTGGTCAACCAACGGCCAACGTATATATTACCTGGTACGCTTAATTGTCAGGTCACGTATCGACCCGTTAGCGACTCCGTTGGTCCGTAAAGCGATTTTCTTTTAGCTCAGTTTGCGAATCTTTTGGTAAGTCGGCGTTATTTGGGACTGATGTGGGGATTTCGTTAGGCTAGTATTTTGTGCAGATTAAGAAATTGATTTGGAAGAATAATCATGGCGCCTTGGGACTAAAATGGGGGCTCTTGTTAGGGTAGTATTTTGGGGCAAATTTAATAATTACAGTTGCCGTCCTCGTTGGGCCATTGGTCCGTTGGCACAACTTGGTACAAAGGTGGCTTTTGTATTATTTGTAAGAACAAAATGAACAAGAAGAATAACAGGATGATAAAGTAGAGGAAGGACATAATTCATTACAGACGTTTTCATGTTATCCTTCTGGAAACTAAAATAAGCAAATCACTTCTCACGTTGAAAAGAGACAGTCGGACATGTTGAACGAATTGACTGCAAAAATGGATGTGATTTGATGATATATATATTCATTATCCATATGAGTTTTGTGGCAAAAAGTATGTGCTTATTGTTAATTATAGAGTCTTTCTATAACAGTGATAACATGCTCAGCACTCGCAAACCCGAGTCAAGGATCGGTGTTTTGCACGGACAACATCAACTACGACAGTGTCTGCACGTATACGTGTGGTACGGAGTTCTCCCTGACATCGGGTAGCAGTCAGCGCACCTGTACATCGTCTGGCTGGTCCGGCTCACAGGCAGTTTGTCAGGGTAAGTAGTTGACACGGATTCGCCGTTTTACCACAATCCACTTCTACTTCTACTTCTACTTGGGTACTCGACAGGGTCCATCAGTCAGGACGTAGAGTCGAGGGGAACCGGTGAGGTGTCCCGTTAATTGCCGATTGAGGCAACTGCTCCCGCAAAGGCTCCTAATGATGTAGAAGCCAAGACATTATTGGGGAGCGCATTCCATGCTGTGACAGTTCGTGGGAAGTACGAGTTATGGTAAAGCTGAGTTCGAGTAGGTATATGCTTGAGCTTATTTGGGTGGTATTGTCAGTCCAATAACAAGAGTGTTTACCTTATGTAGGTGGCTGTACATCTTACAACAATAATCGGAAAACTCTACAGATGTACCGAGTTCTCAAGTATCTAATGTTTCACCTAACTTTGTCACGAATTTGTCAGAGTGCATCTTAGTTACCCGTAAAAAGACTGTATCTTCGAGTTTATGCTCATAATTTGACATATATAAAGTCCGGATATTCAGTGCGTTAGAGTGAAAACAAAGTTTGGCCCGATTTTATTGTCCTCTATATCTTCTGAATTTTGTATCGGGACATGTTGTCTTAACTCCATGCTAAATCAGCCTTCAGAAAATTGACGAATTTGTATTTGCACACAGTAGTTGCATGAAATATTATTTAAACAAAATATTGTCTGGGCGCACATATCACAAAATCTCCTTGCCTAAGGTATTAAAGGGCACCTACGTGTTTCGCTGCATGTATCTACATTATATATTCAAACATCTATGTAATGTTGCGCTCTAAATCCCGATCACGGGACAATTAGTCGATTAGTCAATCACGCATATATTTGCCAACAGTGTGAGCGACGTTTATTTGTGCGATTATACGCTCATCGACAAGACTCAGAGCGCAGTTAATTACTGTATACACGATACAATGCACGCATGTATTGTATAAAGTTTACATTAATTAACGGAATCTTTTAATTCCAACGTACATCTACCGACGTAACCGATGCTCTGCGAGGCGCAGATAGATACCCTCTCGCCAAAATGTAATGCTATGTTCCGCTTACATCCATTTTACCGATCTGAAGTATCTGAACTATTGCGTCAAGAAGTGGCGCATAGTCTTTTCTGTATTGTATCTGATTTGGAAGTCAAGAAGCTCATAAAATCGCTACCATCTAAGCACTGTAAATTGGATCCAATTCGTACATGGCTCTTGAAGGACACCCTTGACGAACTCCTACCTGCCATCTCCAAGTTGTTCAATCTCTCCTTGTCCTCCGGCCATGTCCCAGAAACATTTAAATCGTCCCTACTCATCCCTCTCCTCAACAAGCCGAACCTTGATCCGAATGGACTGAACAACTACAGGCCCATTGCAAATCTACCTTTCCTAGGTAAAGTCTTAGAGAGGGTTGTGGCTGTTCAGGTAAAGGCTCACCTAGAGAGATTCTGCATGCTTCCTGTCCATCAATCTGCTTACCGGAACCACCATTCAACAGAAACAGCTTCGGTCAAAGTCTTAAACGATCTTCTCCTGGTCATAGACAAGGGTAATGAAGCTGTGCTCATCCTCCTGGATTACACGGCTGCATTTGATACCATCGACCATACCCTGCTACTTCATCGCCTGGAACATGACTTTCATATCACTGGAACTGTTCTTGCTTGGATACGTTCATATCTCCACAATCGCAGTTCAACGTGTGATCATCAACGACACGCCTTCTGCAACATTTCCACTGATCTGCGGCGTTCCTCAAGGTTCCACTGTCTAAGGTCATTGACTCTCATCAGGGGATTCAGCATGCCATGTACGCTGATGACACTCAAATTTATATAACTCTAAAGCCCAACGCAAAGGATGACGCAGCTCTGAAACTTAGTAGTTGCCTTGAAGACATAAAGTCCTGGTCTTTCAAAAACAGACTTTGCCTCAATGAACGAAAATCTGAAATGATCCAAATTACTTCCAAATTCAGAAACACTGACGCTTTCCCTGACTTGGTTACTGGAGATGGTTCACTGAAGGGTAGTTAATATGTACGAGACCTTGGTGTCATAATTGACAAAAATCTTACATTTCAGCAGCATATTAAAAACATATGTAAATATGCATCTTTTGGAATCTAAAAAATTGGGAAAATTAGGAAACTACTTGACCGACCCACAACTGAAAAGTTAACCCATGCCTTCGTATCCTCCCACCTTGAGTATTGTAATTTGATTTTTGCTGGCCTTCCTCATTCATACTTACTTCCACTTCAAAAAATACAAAATACTGCTGCAAGGCTTGTTACTCTCTCGAGAAAATTTGAGCATATAACCCCAATATTGCGTTCTCTTCAGTAATGGCTTCCCATACACCAGCTTGTAACATTTAAAGTTCTTCTTTTGACTAATACAAAGTTCTCCATAGTCAAGCCCCTAAATATCTTTCAGATTTGATTTCCTTACGTTGTTCTAGTTCTTCAAGATCTCTTCGATCATCATAAACCTTGCAGTTAACTCTTGGACCTCGTACTGTTACAAGATATGGCGATCGAGCTTTTTCAGTAATTGCCCCTATACTTTGGAACAAGTTACCAGCACATATTCAAAATACCCATACCCTTGATCAGTTTAAGACCTTGCTGAAAACGCACCTTTTTAATCTATGATCGATATTGTACACGGGCTCAGTTGTGAGTCGGTCAAAGAGGTGCACACCATTATATTCCTTGTATGTTTGATTTTACGTTTGATCTCATTTATATTATTTTGCATGATTTATTGAATAAAGAATAGATTTATATTTGGTGTGTTTAGTATAAGTTTTGGCTGTAAATTGTAGACCGACAATGGTGCGCTTAGAAACAACCCTATTAAGCGCCTAATAAATGTTATGTATTATTATTAGTATAGCCCCTACTGTACAGTGTGTCAAAAAAAGGGTACAGTCCGAAAATAATTGTTTACGGTACGAAAGTTATTTGAAAAGTATACATATCAAAGAAAAATAATCAGACTTCCCGACAATTTTGTATTTGTATCAGTTTAATTGGGTTTTTCAGTTGTGTGATATGGTCGTTTGTTACCAGTACATCGAAATATACTTCGTAACAATGTGCAATACATGATTTACCAAAACGTTATTATTTTCAGGGCCAACAAATATAGAAGGCATTAAGTAAATATTCAATTGGCAAATATGATGCTTAGGTATATTGTTAAAATTACCTGAATTAGATTTGTATTGATGTTACAATTTTGTTCAATTTACAAAAACTTTAAATATTTGGTTAAAGGGACAGATCCTCTTTTGCAAGCCAAATTTCAAAAGTTGCGAGTTTATTGTCTTATATGAAAGAAAATATCATTTAAGAGCATGCCGGAACAAATTAGGGCTTGCAATCTCTTATTCGTGGAGTTATAGACGCAAAACTAATAAGCCATCGTCAAACGTTTAACTGTGCATTATACGTGTATTCACCCGGTGATAAAGTTCGCACACGGATTCCACGGAGTACAACAACGCTATGCGTGACCCCTACGTGACCCGCGCACAAATAAGAACGGCATGAGCGAATACTAAACAAAATAACCAAACCTCGCTTAAGCCACTGGGTGCGGTTCGTTATTCCGAAGGTTCGTTATTCCGAACACGCAAATTTCCTATACCTGAGTGTTCGTTAATCCGAAAATGAAATAGGGTTCGTTAATCCGAACATTTGTTGCATTATTCCGAAGGTTCGTTATTCCGAAGGTTCGTTATTCCGAAGGTTCGCTATTCCTAAAATGAAATCGGGTTCGTTATTCCGAAGGTTCGTTATTCCGAAGGTTCTTTATTCCGAAGGTTCGTTATTCCGAAGGTTCGTTATTCCGAAGGTTCGCTATTCCTAAAATGAAATCGGGTTCGTTATTCCGAAGGTTCGTTAGTCCGAAAATGAATAAGGGTTCGTTAATCCGAAAATGAAATAGGGTGTGTGTGCGTGTGTTTGTGTGTGTGTGTGTGTGTGTGTGTGTGTGTGCGCGCACTGGCGTAGTGGTGGGGGGGGGGGGGGGGTGTGTCATGGGCCCCCCTCCCAAATTAATTTAAATCATTAATAAAGCATAAACATGCATGAAGGAATCATGAACATTAAAAAGGGAACAACCCCCCCCCCCCCCCCCCCTTGGGCTGCCAAGTGAAAATGTGATGTGGAAAACATCACTTGCGGGGATTCAAAATAGCAACCCCCCCCCCCCCCCCCCTGCCATTAGTTGCTATTTATGATGAAATACATACAATTCAGACAAATAAAATGAAATTTTGGACTGATATCAAGCAGCAAAATCTAACTTTATGACATAATTATAATTATATCAAATTGATTTTGGTTTTATTTCATGTTTTTTTTACATGAGAAAGATATAAATATTTATATCTCATTCTTATTGCACTGTTTTACAAAGAAAAATAAAATACCATTTGACTAGAATTGTAAAGCCACTCTTTGCCCCCCTCCCCTTCTCCCCCACCCCCCATGCAGCCACGGCAATTAAATAAGATTGATCCCCTTTCCCAAGTCCACACTGCTCAAAATCAAATCAACTCAATTATTTTCTACGTCGTATTTATTTAATTTTCGGATTAACGAACCCTATTTCATTTTAGGACTAACGAACCTTCGGAATAACGAACCCGATTTTATTTTCGGATCAACGAACCTTCGGAAAAAAGAACCTTCGGAATAACGAACCTTCGGAATAACGAACCTTCGGAATAACGAACCCGATTTTATTTTCGGATCAACGAACCTTCGGAATAACGAACCTTCGGAATAACGAACCCGATTTTATTTTCGGATCAACGAACCTTCGGAATAACGAACCTTCGGAATAACGAACCTTCGGAATAACGAACCTTCGGAATAACGAACCTTCGGAATAACTGAACCTTCGGAATAACGAACCTTCGGAATAACGGACTGTAACCAAGCCACTGACTTATATTCTTCACTTTTTAGATCTTTTTCCGTGACATACCTTTACAAATGTCGGCTTCACAATACCTTTACAAGAATAAGTACAATATTGTTGTAATATCATAATATTACGACAATATTGTACTTATTCTTGTAAAGGTATTGTGAAGCCGACATTTATTGACCGATATATAGTTTGATGGAGGGACGCATTCGTTTTTCATTCGTAGAATCCAAATTACAGGGCTGTTCGATCTGATTTTTTGTGTGTGTGTTACATTCATCCCCATCCGTCAACTGGAAACTGTTTAGACATTTCGTAAAAGAGGAACTGTCCCTTTAAGGCCCAGTCTCATACTGACGATTTTCACGGCGACTTGCAACGACTCGCAACGATTTACTAGAACGAATCGACTCGATTTAGCCACGGTTTTGAGCATGGGCGTAGCGACTTACGTAATACCTATTCATCAGGAATGGGTATCAATCACAGATCTACGCCCACGGTTTTGGGGGAAGAACCGATACGATGTAATACGATGCAACACGACATAAGCGATTTTCTCGACGAACGTCAAATCGTTGCGATTCGCCGTGAAAATCGTCAGTATATATAGAACTGGGCCTATACTGAAGTAATGTTTGATCATCAACGTGTGTTATTACAATGCGAGCCTTTGCTTCTCTTTAACAGCAGTTATCCCTTGAGGAAATACTATTTACGGTCTCAATATTAAAACACAAACCCAAAACACAAAAACAAATGTTAGAAGTTTTTATTAAAAACAACAAAAACAATATCGTATATACATCATAAAATATATGCAAGACAAATTATTAAAATACGAACTGTAAACAATTACTTTATATTCATACAAACGTTCAGATTGTTGTTAAAATAGAACCAACAGTTAAGTTAACAAAAGTGCTAGTCGACTTCTGTTCTCTCTATTACATGTATCTAGTATTAAATATAATTATAGAATTTATTTGTAATTACATTGTGTACATTCAAAATGAAAAGTGTAACAAATGTAAAATATAATTTATTTTTTCATCAAATAAGTTTTGAGGGTCATACGAAATGAAAATCTTGTTTTTTGTTCTTTGATCTTCTGGGGTAAGCTATTCCACAGCTTTAGTCCGACAAAAGAAATGGAGAGTGTACCTGGTGTCGTCTTACAAATTGGCAAGCATAGCATTGGGTTTTCTTTCCCTCTTGTTTCATAAGTATGGTATAAAATCTGACAGTATTCCACTAATGATTGTGGACAATTTTCTACGCACAAATCATATACAAATGTTGAAACTGAAAGTTTATGCAAACTAAAAAACATCTAATATCCCCAAATGTTTAAACGGTGGTTTCGAGGATGTCCCCAATAATGAAAATGTAATAGCTCGCATAGCCATCTTTTGAGCTAAAAAAATACAATTAAAGTGAGATTTATAACTGCTTCCCCATACCTCAATTCCATAGAGAGTGTGGGGTTGTATAAACGATTTATACAAGAGCACAAGAATATGCAGAGGCACAAACTATCTCAATTAAATAGCAAACCCACTTTTCTACGAACACACTTATTTACAGAGTCAATGTGATGCTTCCAAGTCAATGTGCTATCAATTTGAACTTCTACAAACAATGCCACACTTACATCATTAATATCTGTATCAGACAGTCTAAGGACACAGTTTACTTTAATTACCTGTCCTTTGAACTGCATTAACTTGCTCATTAACCTCATTTAAATCAATATCCTTTTGACTCTCATCAAAAGTATGAACAATATTTCAATCGTCTGCAAACATCTAATATTAAAGTAGTTAGTAAAATAAGGTAAATCATTAACATAAATTAAAAACAATGTAGGACTCATGACTGACCCATGTGGCACGCCGCATCTTAGTATGTTGGGTAGATGCTGCCTCATTATAGCACAATGCCTGAAAACGGTTCAAGAGATAGTAGCAAACCATTGGAAAGCAATACCACGTATGCCGTATTTTCTTTTCAAAATATCATGATTCATAGTGTCAAACGCATTTTGAAAATCTATAAATATACCAAGTGTAACTTTCCCTCCACCCATTGACCTCACAAGTGTGCGTATAAGGAATCCGTACTGATGTTTACGAACATATTTTCCCAACAACTGGCAAGACCGAGATAGGCCTGTAATTTCCTGGATCGGTCTTTGCCCCTTTTTATAAATAGGTGTCACCTTTCCTACCTTAAGAGGAAGGGACAAATAAGCTGTGAAATTTTGGCTCAATTTCAGCGTTCCGATATATTTTTGTTTTAAACAAAACATCTCTTACCCCTTTCAGTTATAAATATGTGATGACTCTTAAATACTTCATTATATCCATTAAGAAGATACAAATGTTTCAAAAGGGACATAATATTACTGGTGATTTGCTAAATAACATTTCACTGTATAACGTCAATTGACCCTTTGTCTTGATACCTATAGACAGAGGGCTTTGATTTAATAATTAGCATGACGAGAAACAAGCTAGATACACTGGTTCCGCATCGCTAAATGATGTCATGTTCGCTTACTGTCACTAATCTGAGCACTGATACTGTCATTTCTAGGAATTGAACTCCTCTTCTGGATTACTGGTAAGTGGGTTCAATGATAATGACTTTTCAATCACCTTATCAAAATAGTTCCCATTTTCATTCATCTGAATGTAATATTAAATACAAGTCTTTTTTTCGTTCCGCGTTTAGATCTGCGAACATGTCCCGAAGGCTGGGTGCTCAGTCACCCAGGAAAGTGTTATTACATCCATCTATCAAAGATGCTCTGGACCGAGGCAAGAGACTACTGTGAAAGTCTTGATCCTGTTATCTACGGAGGGCAAGCTCGCTATCCATCGCTGCTACAGTTGGACAGCGACGAGGAGACGGATATCTTCAAAGGCTTGGTGGCTCCGGGCTTCTACGCGATCAACTGCGTGGACTTACCAGACGGGGTGTGGAAATGCAAGAGGGAAAGGAACGGTGCTAGTCTAAGTGACTACAGAAGTGAGTGTTGGCAGTGCCCCCCCCCCCCCAAAAAAAAAAAAAAAAAAAAAAAAACACACACAACAACAACAATAACAGCAACACCAACACACAGACAAACAAACATACAAATATAAGAACAATTATTTGAGAAAAACAATGCAAAACCTGAGGGGGGATTTTGAAGAAAATAGGAAATTATAAGGTATGCCACCAATAATTTGCGTGCACTCATCCGCTTAGTCCGGCCACGCTATGCCACTGAGTGTTGGTATAGACAGTATACGGCAGTATGTGCAAATTCAATATTGTTTAGTCTAAATTATTTGTATTGGTAACAATTTTATATATTCTAAGTCACAGAGTCCACTGAATCCGTGCTTAATTTAAACGTTTTGCATGTACAGCCTTGGGCAAAATTATTAGACCACGCACTTGTTGATAATTTGTTTCGAAGTTTTAAACTATTTTGTCTATTTTATAATATTTTAAAGAAAAAAAAAGTTAATGACATACCAAGGGGGCGTTAGTTATACCTACCACATATTGTGTGCCTTCAATTTGATTAAAACATGAATTGTATACAAACTGTATGGATTTTGCCCATTCCTTACATGTACATTAAAGCAATGGGTTTTATATACATTTTTGTATACAAAGTGCAACATTTGTAGATTTGTTTCCTGTTAGTTGTGATTATACCATAGAAAGGACTGGTCTCTCCAGTTCCTAGTGTGATTTGTATTAACACTTTGATTCTTGGTGAGAGTTACCAAGTGGCATTAAACTCTGTTGGAGAAGCAAATAATATTTGGATGCTGACTGCCTGTGCTTTAACAGTATACCAGGATAGAGGCAATCTTCAACTGGTCTCACTTCTTTGATAAGAGCAATTTACTACTACTTGGCAACTCTAATCAAGAATCAATTTACTCATAAACAAGCCCTACAAAGCATGAAAAGACATTTCTATGATATAAGCACTAATCACAGAATTTTTTTAAATAAAATGTTCCACTATATATTGAAAATGTGTGTATAAAACCAATACCTTTTTATGGTAAAAATCCACGCAATTATTCATGAAATTCATGTTTTCTTCAAATTCAAGACATAAAATATGTTGTCGGCATTCCAATCCCATTGACTATACCCCTTTTGATATTTTATGAACTTTTGTTTCTTTAAAATGTAATTAAGGTGACAAAATAATGTAAACAATCTAAACAATATAGCAAAAGGTGCTTGGTCTAATACTTTTTTCGAAGGCTACATATTGATGATTATGAATAGCTTTGATTTTAGTGCATATAACTGGAACCCAACATAAAATACCTGACACCTCAGCTTCGAGCATCTGCGTGGTCTAGGTTCGGCATGCACACATACTTTGGTATGTCACCGATCTAAGAAAACTGCACGATGTACTGTGCCGATGTGGTCGCGGATTTGATCCGGCCGCGGCATCAGGTCCGGGCAGTGCAATTTAAGGGGATGGCTGCTAACTTCAATGTTCATAGTTTTAGCCACCAAATCTAACCAAAGCCACTAAATTTAACTATAGCCACCAAATCTAACCATATCGACGAAATCTATCATATAGCCACCATATTTAAGGTAAGGGTTAGGGTTAGTCTTGTTCGCTACCATATTTGTGAAAATTTAAGTAAGCAACCAACAAAAAAATATCGGCTCCTTGGACAAAATCTGCGCGCTGATCTTGTCCGCGACTAATTCCGCGGCCGGACTATTTCCGCTCCCACACCAGACTGACAAAATGATGCACGGTTAGGTCAGATTTGAGTGATGGACATGAATCATATTGTAGAAGCTACATTAAAATAAATGTTTAATATTATTTATTCTGATATTACTAATTGAAATGATGAAGTATTATGGCGTAAAATATGCAATTTGCATGAACATCAAACTAATTAAACAACCACAACAACATGTGCAAATTTTAGAAAAAAATGTGAAGTATCCCATTGGTATTTTGATCGTCATAGCTATACATTACATAACATTACATGACTTTACATTAAAGTACATCACATCGCAAGCACATCACATCATATTACATTTATTTGAAAGATCTTCTAAATGCAAATGAGTCACTTGAATGATTGCTCTCAAGCAGTCAGAATGCAACTCAGCCCGATTCCACTGTATGTATTCATATCGTATTCATAGATTTGCGAATCGCACGCACCAATGAGCAATGCAGAGGAGTTTTATTTTGAGCTTCATGGAACCTTAACATAGTCTTTAATGAATGAATATGGTATCAAATGTTAGAGGAAGAATCATATGTTATGTCTATATTAATTAATCAAGTATTAAGCAAAATTGTACCAGTGAAATTAGTTGTCAAATATCACAACAAAATTATAAGTTCAGAGGTAAAAAATAACAGTTTATGCTTCTTGCGTCTCATTGATTGTATTACCATTGTAAAGCATGTGTCATACTCTTTCATGATATGTAGGTTTTGCTACGTTGCATAATCGGGTCAGGAGCCAAGAAAATACCACTCAAGTACAAATTAAGAAGATCTAAAATGCGAAAGAGCATTCCCATTGGATGGTACGGAGGGGTGTGTTTGAAGCGGGCCAGTGATTGGCCTAGTTCAAATAACGCAATACCAGACTCCCCCTCGGAACAACGCGCTGTGTCAAGTTATTACACATGATTTTCATCTTTTTGTCTTTGTCAAATTAAAAATATAATTATACGGAAGCAAAGAATGAAATATTTTCTACAATGTCATATATCACATTGTACAATACGTTATTGCAAACTGAAGTTATCGCATTTTTAAAATGATGTGTCTCCAGCCGCGTATTACTCGGGAGAGAAAGTTCGGTCGGTGGAATCTTAAAAGGACGAGCGTTTTAGCCTCATTAAAACATGCACTGCTCTATGACTGCAAGGGTGTGGGATATGTTGAATACAATGTATACGGGCTAGTATCGTATCCTATTAGCGGAGTAATAATGGTGTAAAGCGCTTAGAGATGTATGGATATTAGGCGCTGTATAAATCGAGCCTGTTACCATCATCATCATTAATATTTCATTACTTTTTCCCACATAAGGACCTCCTTTCCTGATTAATTGTTGATGTATTGATTCAGAGTGCAATGTTCAGCAGAAAATTATCTTTATACTTCTTTCCGTCAGTGAACTAGAAGGATGATTACCATTTATGAAGCAAGGGCAATAAGCGCGCTCCGTTTATTTCCACAAAGAAAGGTTGTTATCTATGTCATTGCTCTAGTGCCACAAACGTGGAAAGTGCAGAGTATATAATACTTAAAGGGACTTAGTAACATTGTCCAAATCATGAAAATAAAATGTTAATTATAGCGGTTCCCTCATTATTCGTATTAACAATAAAATCATGGGACCGGTTTCGGTTTTTCAAATTTCCTTTTCGTTACAAAGATATGTACGATTGAAGTATTCAGATAAGAAAAATTCAGGTGGAGTTTTGAAACCGTGTACAAAGTGAGTGCAGTAAGTTAGTGAATATCACTTTGCATTTTCGCTCATTACTTGGCCATGCAATGTCCATCTGACTTGGAATTTTCACATAATACCCTATGGACATATAATATAACAACAATATATATACAAAAAGTTCCGCAATCGAGGTTTGCGCATTAATACATTTTCTATTAAGCTATTACCATTCATAAATTTGGTATCATTCGAAAGCGTAAATTCCCCCCTTTACATTGATATCACATTTTCTATGAATACTTTATTATCATGGAATGTGCATTGTATCCAAATGTAGGGCAAAGTCAAAAGTGAAATGTTGCAAAATGCACTGATTTTGTCAACAGTGTGCCTTACTTGGCTTGAATGGGGGTAAAGTGGTCATGCATTCAAGCCACGTTTTAATCTTCAAACAAATAGGCACACTGTTGACAAAATCAGTGCATTTTGCAACATTTCATTTTTTACTTTGCCCTACATTCGGATGTAATACACATTCCATGATAAAATATCCATAGCAAATGTTATATCAATGTAAAGAGGAGACTTCACGCTTTCCAAAGATACCAAATTTATGAATGGTAATAGCATAATAGAAAAGTTATTAATGCGCAAACCTCGATTGCGGAACTTTTTGTGCGTAGTATACATTGCATCAACCCTTCATCACTTTTTGCACATGTCACCAAAGTTACTAGATCCATTTAAAGTGATCGAGCAAATTTGTATAATTCAACCAAAATTACTTGGAGCCTGTACTGTTCCATGTACCCGGTTATTTCGATTATGGAGTATAAGAATCAAATTGATTTGTTTTCTTCAAATTTGTCCCATTATGGAAATATGTCGGATTGAATTGAAAAGCGATCCGGAAGGCTTTTCGATAGTCGTAAAAACTATTCCGGTACTTCGATCGTGCATAGTATCCGTCTTCGGATACATCACACAAACGATCGGGGATACAATCTGACATCAATTACCATTGTTTTCACAGGGTAAACAGTTGTCCTTTCCTATGAATTTGTACATATCATATAGATGGATCTTACAATGATTTTAGTGTACGACTAAAGTCTAAAATATCCCTTTTGAAAAAAAAAGAAAAACAAATAAGTTGATTGATCGCTTTCAAATGCATCCTGAACGCCCAAAAAAAGTTTTTCTTTAAGAAGTTATGTTGTAATACCTAATCCTTAGGTGATATTGTTAAAAGATGATCGCTTGATCAGTTCCTTTGCATTTAATATAATTTGGAACTTGCTAACATCTGAATCCCTAATTTGCAAACTCATGAATATATCATTGTTTCACCCAGACTATGCCAACTAGTATACGGTTTACTTTGCTAGATTATGTTAGTAATATAAATTGGATATTATTACATTTCAAATTCCATTGGCAGTCGCATACAATTTGAATATGGCATGAATGATTTTAATAATTAACTAAGCATTCTAGATAAATCATGTAGCACGGCACACTCACACTTGGAAAACTCAGTTATATCCTGCATTATAGTGTTTTGTTGGATTGGTATAGGCCTACCTTCTTAACACAAGCAATTTCACTAAACATTTTATTGCCATATCTCAGTACACTGCAACAGTAAAAGTCGATTCTGTGTCACAATTCAACATCTCATTAATGGCACGATAAAGTTTTTGCTGACAGGGTGCATCAAAAAAGCATTGCGAAATAGGTCAAGTAATCAACATCCCTCCAGTATGTACAGAAACAGATTTGATTTTAAAGCAAATACAATGAACTTTCACGCCCGTAGCCAGGATTTGTTTAAGGGGAGGTGGGGTGCCTAATTTACAAAAGTGGCCGAGATCGATCGACCAAGACCGCTGGTTTAGTTGTGTAAGCCATGAGGGAGAGGGGGGGGGGGGGGGGGGGGGGGGGGTGATCTTGGTCAAGACCAATCATGCCGAAACCGAGGCCACTGGTTTAGTTGTATAAGCGAGGGGGGGGGGGGGGGGGGGTGGAAGATTGTAGCCAATACCAATCATGTTGAGACCAAGACCACTGGTTTAGTCGTGTAAGGGGGGGTGGGGGGGGGGGGGGGGTGGTCGTGGACAAGACCTATTATTGCCGAGACTTATACCGATTTAAGCTATGGCATGTATGGCGGAGACCGATTAACAGCGGATCTTCGAAATCGAAATGATATACACTACTAGTATAGCTGTGCAATTTAAGATCTTAATGTTATTTTTTTATTTTTCATCACAAATTATTTACACTTTTTTTTTACAGAATAACACAAATCGAAATTAAACAATGTATTGTTCTTTTTAATTAAAATCAATATTATATGTTTTCCCGCTCAATTTCGCAATCACGAAATCGACTGCCCATTAATGAACTGTGTTGATACATGAACTCCCATGCTTATACACGAATTTGACTGCACTTATTCTAGATTTGAAAGACCGACTTCAACGTGTGCGCAGCAAGGCGCGAATCTGACCCTAAATTAATTCGATTGAAAAAGTATGAAATTGAGCGGGTAAACCTATACTATCGCCGTTAGTTTGTTTGTTTTGTTTTGTTTCCGTATTACAGACTGGGCCGCCGGAGAACCGAACACGGAGGTTGAACACTGCACTCAGTTAAATAGTGTACCTGACTGGGAGTGGAATGACATACTGTGTGACGAGTATGGCGATAAATGTGTCGTGTGTCAGATTCGCATAGACTAGCCATCGATTTAAATCAGTAGATGCGGCATCGCTCGCTATATTTGAGGTGGACGGTCACAATCTTGGAACGAACTGGCAAAGTTTTGATAGGTCGTATGTCTAATTGAAAAATAGCACAAAATGACTGATGAATTGAGCCATGCATACATATTACCTTATATTAGCGTATACAATAATTACAAAATGATAAAGAGGACAAATCACAAAAATATTAATAACGAATATGATATAAATGAAAATGATCAAATGAAAATAGGCTTCGCCTAGAATCGAACCCGAGACCACCGGATTGCTAGACCGGTGCGCAACCAGAGGGAGAGGGATTGGCTGTAGTTAACTGGTAAGTTTGAAAAAAACTTATCAAATTTATCATTGAGATTTTATGTATAAATATTGTTGTTAGGACAATAATATTATCAAGGTATTGTAAATGTATTAACAAATATTATTTAGCCATCTGAATTATGTTTTAATTACGTATACAGGGCCAATTATGGTCGGGATCTTAATATTAATTGTTTATCTCTAATTTCATTTTTCGTTGGTAGCATGGCGTGATATTGTCTTGAATTGAAGTGTATCGTAATATATTATATTATATTATACTATGTTATATTATGTGACCGGCTATAGCAAAACCCGGCACTTGTCAGTAAAGATCAAAATTTTGATTTTCATACCATTTTGAAAGGCCTCAGCACAAGCTTTCATTTGATGCTTTGTTCTAACTAATTGGTCAATAATTGGCAGATATATGATTGTTTCAATGTTACAATCATAGGTCCTTTAACACATTGTGTGAACTTAAAATGCCCATTTCTAAAAAAAACATGAATTACCGACAAGTGCCGGGTTTTGCTATAGCCGGTCACATATTACATCAAAATTGCAAAATATGATAACAATGAAGATTTATTTCAAATTATTGTAATCTAATCTGCATAGTTTCTTGGCTATTTATATTTGCAACATAGATGTTACGTTTATTCGTTCATCGATAAGGTATTTTATAAAGTGTTTATCATCAATTTGTTTCAATATTTGAGTATCTTTTCTATTGTTTCGACTTTGGATTTATTAATCTGTATATACGTGATGTATCTATTGTGCATACATGAATAATATAGTACATTATGAAGATCAATATGCCATCCCTTGTCATAAATATGACGCATGTCACAAAATCACAATAAAATCATATTAACATGAAGTCAAATGATACATATTTCTTATCATGAATAGTGAAAAATAACATTAATAAGTGACATGAATAAATAGTAGGTCATTCACCCCTTGTTCTCAAGTTTGATAATATATGATTTTGGTATTGCACACTTCTTAAGAATGAGAATTAATTATTGATATATCTTCCTCTGTAGACATGATCTTTGAATATAAAGAATGTAAATAACTATTAACCAAGAAAATAGTTTTTCCCTGTATAGAGCAAAATATACAATGAATGGAATGTATACATTACTTGGGAACATCATATAATACTGTCTATACGTGCACTTCGGAGTTGATCTATAACCTCTCTATTTAGGAGATGAATAAAATGAAGAAAATAGAATATTGTTTGCTTTCTGTATAATTATATGTTGAATTTAGGTAAGTTCGTCTTAATAATTTCGAACAAAATACTACAAGAGCTTAATTATAAAAGGCCCTAAATCCACTTTTTTCAACCTTAGAGAAACGAAGGTTTTCGTTCCCCCAACTTCGTACACATGCATGCCTATAGGAATATGATAATGAACGGTCCATATATTCATTTTGATTGAGGAATTTGACCTGAATCTTCTAGATAGCTACGTAGCTTATTAAAATACTGATTTGGTGAACTTATTTTGTATGGAAATTGGATTCACCACATTTTGGAACTTAGCTATTTATGTATTACTATAAATATTATACATCATTCATAGAAATAAACCAAGATTGAAATTTGAAGGTTACATTGAAGTGAAAAACTTGAAAGCATTCAACACATGCGGGGAAAGTCCGTTAAAATACAGAAATACACAAGGCGTGCCCCTAATAGTGTGTGTGCCACCAACCCCCCCCCCCCCCCTTCCTCCCCTTTCCCCACATACGAGGGAAATTCCTTAACACAAAGTAGTACATAAGGCAGCCCCCTAATAATAGCACCCCCACCTTTAAGTCCAACTAAAATTTACCGATTAACATAGTTTGTGGTTGAAATACCATGGAATACTTAGTCTCGTATTTTGCTCGTAGATTTTTAGTCGTTAATAATACGTTTGTGTTTGTTTGTTTTTTTCATTAATTTATTAAGTTTGTAATATATATTATTCGTGTTGCTGTCCATATCTATATTTTGTTCATGCGTTGTATAATTATATTCATTGTTATTTTATCTGTTTGTGGACCCCTTTGAAAACCAGCTCTGCTGAAAGGGCAATTCAACCTATGAGAGGAAATGAACAAAGGAATTAAATAAATGCAAATAAAATATAATAACCGAAGTACGTACTGACTTGATGTATTTAGTTTAATAAGTGGCGTGACTACGGGAGGGGGGGGGGGGGGGGGGCTGCACGCCACTAAGTCTAATATTGTAGTGCTGATCATGTATAATTATTTTCCTGATCATGTGGGTCTATTTCCCATTCATAATTTACATTGTGTGTGCTCGTGAAAGAATGTTGTCAAACATTGAAATAATTCAAACAACACATATGATTAAATACATAAAACTGGCCACCATTAATACAACGAAATTCTTAATTTGTGCGATAATAAATTATATTTAAATAAACGAAAATATCAGTACTTGTACAATCCCGTTTCCATTTGTTCGAGATAATGTATTCCCCATTAGGAAGAGTATAGTTCCCAAAGGCACTAATTTATTGAAATCCAAAATATGGATATTTCCAATTTCATATTCTCATCGGTATGTGTACAAAGTTGCTTTTCTCCAAAGTTGAAACAGTGGCTTTAACTTTTGGAAACAAGCTCTCATATCTTGAAAAGACGAGACCTTTCATCCCGATGTACGAACGTAGGTCTAACCGATATTGATAGAAAAATATCGCTAAATACATTCCGAATTTGGATTTGAATGTTGTTTGGCTTATATTTTACTAACAAAATCATTTATATCATGTCTATGGCGAAAACTTGGTATGACGCTCGGTATCCGTCTGGCAGAAGGGCGTATCTCGATATACACCCTTCTGCCGTACAAAAACGGCGAGTAACAGTCAGACACAAGTCAGCTCCCCCAGAAATATCATGTCAATGGCATATACAATTGTACAAAAGGAGGGCGTATCTTTAGATACACCCTTCTGCCAAACAAAAATGACCAATCAATTTCATCAATTAGTATGGTAGAAAGGTGTCTGTATACAGTGCGAGTCAAAAAAAACGAAACCGGACTTTGATAGCGTATAAATCCACAATTACAAACATATATGTTGATATTGGTATCACATTAAAGCTTGGGAAATTGCCTTTAGAATGATATATCACACATTTTGAGCACTTTACGCATCATCGAGCAAGATCTTATTATCCAAAGTCATGCAAAAACTACCCGTGTCCAAGTTTGCCGTCGTCTTGTACTAAACACAACAAAACAAGTTAAGTCCCCCCTAATCAAAATAGCATAACTTTTTAACAAAAAAGTTTTGAGCAAAATAACTTGGCAGGATTGTTTATACACTTATTGAATAACTTATATGCGAAAATAAAATTGGTCCGCCGAGTCACGCGTGAGTGAGCACACATTAAAGGCAAAATGTTCACTTTTTGACTCTTGTGACTTTTGAAAAGTGACAATTTTCCCTTTAATGTGTGCTCACTCATGCATTACATGGCGGATCAATCTTTTTTTCACAGAGAAGCTAGTCAATCAGTGTAGGAACAATCCTGCCAAATTATTTTGCTCAAAACATTATCGTTTTTACGCTATTTTCCAAGCCGACACCAAACTTTTGGACATTTTCGAGGCCGAGACCATCGATAATGACGGTAGAGACTGCTAAAATGTGGTCTCGAGAACAGTTAAGGTTTGAAAAGGGGGTTTCAACCAACAATATTACTACTACTTGTACTAATTCCAGTAGCGTACCCAGGATTATTTAAAGGGGGGGGGGGGGGGGGGTTTCCTTCAAAACAAAATTCTGTCAGCAGGGGGGGGGGGGGGGGGGAGGGGGGTAGTCGTAGACATTTTTCGAAGCCGAGACCAAGTACCTTCAAAGTTTTCGAGACCAAGACTACGAATTTTCGAGACTGAGACCAAGACCCAGTGGTTGAGAATCCGGTATTTTAACATTTTCGAGGCCGAGACAACAGTTTTTTCCCACTTTTTGAGGCCGAGACCACGTTTTTTCGCATTTTCGAGGCCGAGACCATCACAAATGACCGCTAAAATTTGGTCTCGAGACCAGTTCAAATTTGAAAAAGGAGGGGGGGGGGGGTTCAAACCCCCCAAAACAGTCATTTGTTTGTCATATTCGATTGATTTTTAACATTTGGACCTGATTTTTGATGCTCTTTTGGAAGGTGAAGTTCAAATTTTGTAATTCTTAACATATGTTTTTGACGACTTCACACTTGACCACTCTATTGTAAGCAGGATCTGTGTGTGCTCTTGTATTCTGTTCATCTCATGATAGCTAACCAGTGATTGACAGGACCTGGTGATATCATAACCAGAATTTCACTCTGGAGAGGCGGGGCTTAGCAAAATGGAGACAAAAATATTGCTAAAATGTTTCAAATTAATTCAAACTAGTTCAAACTTATAGAGAAACTGACCTCAATTTAGCAACATTGGACTTAGCGCCTATTTGTATTCATCAATTCTGAAAATGTACATAATTGCCTGTATAAAGGCACGTGAGGGTTGAATCCCAAGGTTCAATTAAATAAGTTATGACTATCGTGGTCGTTGTTCGCAAAATGGCACGGATTGGTAAACATTAATTCATGAACCTAGTTTTGTTGTACAATTTACTGACTGGGGGAAAATTATAATTGAGTATGATCATTGATGAAGTTTTAATGATTGCATCGCGAGCTCGTATTGCACGTTCGCCGTATTAATTATTTCAATATGTACGGGCCAGTGGGCCAATAATTTACAAATGAACATCGCTTTGAAAAGTGCATGCAAAATTATCTGATAAGTAAGCTTTTTACCATCCATGGTATCCATAGATACATGGGATGCCTCCAGCGTTGCCAATTTAATGAATTGATCTGATATCTGCAGATAGGCAGTCAGACTGTATTTATGGTATTAGCAACCAAATAATTTCATTCGAAAGCGTAACATTCATTTATAATGGCATAAGGGGACTTCGGCGTCTAAAGGAGGGGGTGCTTCAACACATCGTTAAGCATCGCTATGTCTATGCAGTGAGTTAAAGGGATTCAGTAACATTATAAAAATCAAGAAAACTTACTCAGAACTCTCTTACTTAGTCTTTTCATACTTTGTTGTATTTGTATTACCAATAAGAGCATGAAACTTTGTTTGCGTTCGGATTTGTAAGTATCCACTAGACGGCTTTAACTGTGCTAAAAGTCAGTGCAGTGAATATCACTTTGCTTTTACGCTCCATATTTTGGTCGTATTATGACATTAATTAACCACGGGATTTTAACACATCACTCAGTGGACACATCAGATCACAGAAAGACACATTTCAGCAACCCATCGTTAGTTTGTTGCACATGTCGACAAAGATACTAGTCGATCCCTTTAATTCATTCCCTTCGAGATTATAATGTACCCTCAGTATTTTTACAAAGCCCAACAAGTTCCTGTAAGCAACTGGTTAACGTAATGAACATAGCGCCTCTTTGTCAGCGCTTTGAAGAGTGCCCATACTGACGATTTTCACGGCGAATCGCAACGATTTGACGTTCGGCGAGAAAATCGCTTAGGTCGTGTTGCATCGTATTACATCGTATCGTTTCTTCACCAAAACCATGGGCGTAGATCTGTCATTGATACCCATTCAACTGGGGGGATAATCTATTCATTCATCCCCCAAAACCGTGGCTAAATCGAGTCGATTCGTTCTAGTAAAGGAGTGGTCACACTGAACACGAATCTCCACGAATAGACCCACGAATGCAGTACGAATTTGTACAAATCAATGGCAAGCCGTTTTTAACATTTATTCCTATTTCTTGATATCAAGAAATAGGAATAGATGTTAAAACGGGTTGCCATAGATTTGTACCAATTCGTACTGCATTCGTGGGTCTATTCGTGGGGATTCGTGTTTAGTGTGACCACTCCTTTAAGGAGTGGTCACATTTATTTCTATTTCTTGATATCAATAATTGAATTATTGATATCAGTTTATTTCTTGATATCAAGTATTACCAATACAGAAAAGTATTTCTTGATATCAAGATTGCATTTCTTGATATCAAGAATGCATTTCTTGATATCAAGAATTGGATTTCTTGATATGAAGAATTGAATTCTTGATATCAAGAAATAGGAATAAATGTTAAAAACGGCTTGCCATAGATTTGTACCAATGCGTACTGCATTCGTTGCGAGTCGTTGCGAGTCGCCGTGAAAATCGTCAGTATGGGACTGGGCCTTAAAGTACATAACAACACAGCGACGTTTACATGACGAGGACCATGAGCGTAGGGGACTGTATAGGGGCACGTTCTTCTCAGAGAGGGCTGAGGTCTTTTGCCCGAATGTTTGTATTATCACATGTCAAGGGGAAAAAGGTCTTTCAATTGCCTCTTTGATACCCGTAAATGACATGTTTTCATTTGTTTTCAACTGTTTAGTCCAACATAAAACGAATTGCCCGAAAATAACATGACACTGCCCGAATATGAAATGATCTAATTTTCCCGACTACGGCATGATTTTGCCCGAATACGATATGATTTTGCCCGAATATGACACGATTCGCCCGAATTTCAGGTGCGCTTTGCCAGAATATGGCCGTTTTCAAAACTCCAGGGGGGCTGCAGCCCCCTAGCCCCCTGTCTCCTATGCATATGGCGAGGACCCGTTGCACGGCCATTTCAATTCACTGAATCAATATCCGGATACCTGAGGAATAGACGGCTAGAGTAATTAGAAGCCAAACATGACTGTGAAACACAGAACTCATCATTATTCGAAGGCAAATGATCCATATATACGTTTTGAAAAGTAGAGCTGCGAGGACCCGTCACAGTATCGATATCTGCTCAGCATGCTTAGATATGTATTCCTATTGCCTTTCGTGAAGAAATCAATGACGATTTTTAAAATGGTGTTTGTTAGTAACTGAAGCCCTGGAACAGCTTAAATAAGGCAATATTCTGTGACCGGCTATAGAAAAACCCTTGTAGCAAAAACACTTGTCGGTAATTCATGTCTATTCACCGAATATAATTGCGTTTCGTTGCCTATCACATACGGATAATTCAATATCTCTCTAACTTTAGCTGCGTACAAGCGAATGATTAAGTGATTTTTTTAAGACCTTCATTACTGTTGAAAACAGAAACGTTCGTTACTGTTGAATTATTAGCTGCGTTGCTTCAGTATCGTAACCGAAGGGGAAATTGGGTAACGATAAATCACCGTTTCTTTATGACATCGAGTTGCATCATGGTTTTCAACCAGCTGATCGTCGGCGTCATCATTTTGGCCACTATTCGCGGTAAGTCGGAATAATCTGTGATCGTTATTAAACTATGTGTTAAATTTATGTTATATCATTTGCACTTGATTTGTCTATTTGGTTGCACTTATTGTTTTTACTTGAGCGTTACATCACTAATCACCCGCTTGATACAATCGGAGTAACAATACAGTTTGGCGGCACTATTGTAACAACACGAGATTAATAACTGCTTCGTCCCAATATAGAGCGCTTATTAGGCGCTTTATAAATCGAGTATATTATTACAATTATAAAGTAAAACGCTTTAGCAAAATCATAATAAAGGCAGAGAAAATTAATACATCAAGGCAATCGCAAAAAGATGTTGCTAAATTTAAATCTTTACATCAAATCATTACAGCAGTGGCCCTGAGCTGTAATCGATTCCAGCAACATGCATGACATTATGTTCCTATATAATAATCCGTTAAAGGGTACCACCGCCCAAAAATAATATTCTTATGAATGAAAGGTAACATCTTTAGTATTCCATTCCTTCAACAAGTTCGGAAAAAATGTTTCCAGAAAAAAAATATATAATTGGAAAACGCATCACCATTTTAAAGCATGCGTTTATGGGTCTGCATGTTTGTCAGAGCGAACGAAACGTCCGGGATTATATTGTCTCCAAACGTACGCATGAATATAATTGGCGCACTCGCAAATTTTGGGCGCGTATACGGAACCATACAATAATACTGGTTCCGTAAGTGGTGGTATTGCATTGTTTATAAATTACACAACCCTTTGCAAAATATTGGGTATCTATTTGATATCACAAAACGGTTCTATAACATATAATTATGTGTTGTTCTTTGCCTGGTGGTCCCCTTTAACTTTGTCGAAGTCAAGCAAATCGCCTGGATTCTTTAAAGATTCTAATATACCGTGCTGTTTTGCTTATTGTAACAACAAGATAACATCAAATTAGTTTTGATTTGTTTTTTAAATATCTTCCTAATCATGTATATATACATTTACGATTGAATGGAAAGCTTCCCCGCAACGTGCTTCGATTTGTATTCACAATCAATTCGCATTTGGCAGTTGGTGGTAAAATCTGACATCATCTTTGTGTACCCCCTTCCACTTGGTAAACACTAGTCCTTTTACCAGAAGAATATTACGAGTATGTATGTGTATAATAAAAGTCTCAAGTATCACTTTCGAACAAATCTTCCAGTTAATAACGTAAATGAATATCTGTCATATGATGCCAGATAGGCCTCTTGTATATTCACGTGTAAAATCATGGACTTTGTCAGTGGAAAAAAGGAGTATGAAATTAACTATGTGTTTACTCCATTGTATCTACCCAGAAATCAAATGCAACGATATCGAACTACCAATGTGTTCTGTTATTACGTTACCAAATGGTCAACCCGTTGAGTTGCTGCACAAACGAGTGGGACACGATGGCATGTCGGGCAAACTAATGAGTCAAGTCGCCGGGAATCGTGAGGCGATGATCTGCACTTTACCAGGTTAGAACAACTAAGGATTGATCATATAGATTATATATAGAGTATCTGCAATTATAAAACTGTGAGTACTAATAATATTGATACTACTAGTAAATAAAGTAGTTAATAATGATAATTATAATAATAACGATGGTGATATAAGTAGTATCAGAGGCAGTATTTATACTGCTTTTATCACTGATAATAGTATTTACAATAACGATACGTAATTATAGATACTATATATCAGGCAAACTAATGTCGGAGGTGAAAGCCTTTATGTGAACGATCTTCTCAATGCCCATGAGCCGCTTGGAAGGAATGCTCCCAAGAGAGGGGAGATGGTGCACACAATGTGTGCTGGTTTGCATTGTATCCTATATGACCCGGGTAATAATATCATTGTATATCGCTTAGAGATGATTATCAATCATATTAGGCGCTATATAAATCGAGTATATTATTGTTATTATTAATGATTCAAGTTGTCGAGAGTCATGATGCGATAATGTGGTAAGCAAAACATAGTGAAGGGAGGAACAAAATGATGACTAATCATATTAAAAATATTATGTATGATATATTGTAGAAATACTTTCAATTTATATTAATAATGGTAATAACCGAAACAATAATATTAGTAATATTATAATAATATTGATAGAAGTATTGATAACAATGACTGTCATTGATAATTAAGGTTTCAATACTACTGTGTATAATAATCTTAATAATAACAATAACGGTAATGAGAATTGAAGTCATATTAACATTACTAATGATGGTATATTATTATCAATAGTATTATTATTAAACTTATTATTATCGTAATTGCTAATACTATTAGTATTATTATTAGTAGTATTATGTTTATCATTATTGATTTCATTATGTATTAAAGCTTGCCTGAGTAATCCGTGCACTGGCGATATAGTATGCGAGGAGGCAGACGATGGTTATAAATGTGTGGAAGGTAATTAACCTAAAATATCTTTTGCATCAAATACATTGCACAATTGCCCCATACAATTATACAATAATTAAAATATGTAAAAGTTTACAAGTATACGTAATGGCAATATAAGTATAAGTCTGTTTAAAACCCCAATTACTTCAGAAATCTTATTAGAAATACAATATGCGGTATTTCCAGGTTAAATTGTGATCAATAGTGATGCCTAAAAAGGTTACTTGGTGTACTTGCTTAATTTCTTTTCCATTAATACATATCTTAATAGCATCTTTGTTCACATATTTTTTTTTTTTTTTTAATTTTATAGTTTGGTTTATCAAAGTTAATCAACAATTTATTGGCAAGAAACTATTTGTGTATTTTAGCAATTTCACTTTTCAATAAAAAATATTCACATGTACAGGATCTTTACCGGATAAAAACAAGGTAGTGTCGTCAGCAAATAAAATAGAAGATAGACTATTACTTACAAGTTGCAAATCATTAATATACAGTAAAAACAAGAGTGGTCCAAGATTTGAACCTTGTGGGACCCCAGTTAAAATAGTACTGTGTTCTGAGTAACATTTACGCAAACTAACAAATTGCCTTCGGCGTGATAAATAACTTTTTATAAAAGAAGAGGAATTCCTCTGATACCATGAAAACATAATTTATCTATTACAATATCATGATCAATACAGTCAAACGCTTTAGAGAGGTCTAAAAAAATACACCCATTAAAAATGCATTATTTTCAAAAGCATTTGCTACTTTATCTATAAAATCAAGAAGTGCATAGCAAGTACTATAACCTTTTCTGAAAGCAAACTGTTTCTCATATAAAATACTGTTTTTACTTATAAAACTAGTAAATTGACTACATACAATCTTATCAAATAATTTACTAAAAACCGATAAAACGGATATTGGTCTATAATTGTTAAAAAGAGATTCATTACCTTTTAAACAAACTGGAATCACCTTCGCAAAATAAACTTAACTGAACTGAATAATTGTTCGATATCAGGTAAGCAAAACATAGTTAGGAGAGTAACAAGATGATGACAAATCATATCAAAAATATTATGTATGATATATTGTAGCAGTAGGCATACTATCAATTTGTATTATAGTAATAATGGCAATAATCAATAATATTAGTAATATTCTAATAATATTTATAAAAGTATTGATAACAATGACTGTCATTGATAATTAAGGTTTCAATAATAATGTGTACAATAATCTCATAATAACAATAACCATAAAGAAAATTTAAGTCATATTAGCATTACTAATGATGGTATATAATTATGATTAGTATTATCATTAAACTTATTATTATCGTAATTGCTAATACTATTAGTATTATTATGTTTATCATTATCGATTTCATTATGTATCAAAGCTTGCCTGAGTAATCCGTGCACTGGCGATATGGTATGCGAGGAGGCAGACGATGGTTATAAATGTGTGGAAGGTAATTAACCTATTTTGGGGTTATTGTGTTTGCTTCGACGAGCTTAATTATATTTATTTATGTGGGGGAGGGGGGGGGGGCTCCCGTTAAATATGATATTTAATCAAGAAGGTGGCCTAGCAATTCTGACTTGACCCTGGCAGCGGCGTAATGTGCATGAATTATGTTGTATTTGTTTTATCCTTTGTTTCTTCATCTTTTTCTTTTTTGCTTTTTCTTTTATTTGTTTGTTTGGTTTGATTGTTTGTTTGTTTGTTTGTTTGCTGTTGTTTTTTCGGGGGGGGGGGGGGGGGGGGTGGTCACCCGAACAATTGAGGCTTCATTAGTTTTAGTTTCCTTTTTTAGACAGATGTCTTCCGTATGTTGTTTTGCTTGCGATTTTGTATGCCGTTGCTGGAGGGGGGAGGGTTACCGGGGAAACAGTTTTTTTTAATTAAGAATGGGAACCCCGCATCTATACGCCCTTTGTCCCATAGTTATAGTTCCGTGTATTGATTTGATTTATTGTTATTAGTGTCGTTGTTGTTGTTGTTGTTATTGCCGTTGTTGATTTATTTAGGCTGCTTTTGTTTTTGTTTTGTATGTTGATGATGGTGATTATGATTCATCTATCAATCATTATACTCATAAATGATTTCTAGTCAGAATACAAACATTATTAATGTTCACATTACGGTTAGATCAGTATTAACAACGTAATCATAATTATAAATCATAGTGGCATCGCTAAGATTGATATGTTACTTAGTATAATCACCAGCATGGGCTGGGTTGACATGGCCTTTTGCCAATGCCTTGCATGAGAATGGATTATAATTATTTAACAATTAAAACACAAAAAGGCGCGTAATGGACTGCAGCAGTTGAGCAGCTAGTGCATATGCCAATTTGAGGTAGCCTTTGATTTGAGTTACCATGCCCTTTCGCAGCGTAACCTTGTCAAAAAATAGAGACAATGTAGAATGAGGGGGAAGAGGGCCTTTAGGGGGGCAACTAATGTCTATAAATCAATTTTGGTTATGAATTAACATGTAAATATAATTGCTCTCATGTTTTGTTTGTAAAGCGCATTGATAATTTTGAACCAGTTATGAAATGCGCTATACAATAAGATGAGTTCTTATTATTTGTATTATTCAATTGTGATTTAACATAATTTTACTTTATAATCACTAAATGACGTCATGTCATGGACGGCAGTTTAATTTGCAGGGTATTTTGGCACTTTCTGACTTTATCCAGGAAACGTCCAGGCTACCGAGCTAGAATATTAGTTCATATACATTTTAACCATTTACATGATTGCTGTTTGCCATTACATTATTCTTATTTTTTTCTAACCATGATTTTAGCCTAGTCAACTTAGACCTCGCTCATACCATTTTTTGCAAGAATTCGTAATTTTTAGAATTCTAAATTGTTTTCATTATATTGCAATAACTTTTACTTTAATTCCGTTTGGTTAAAATACTCAATAGAAAGTTCATCAAAGACAGTGTTTAAGCAATTTCGGTGTATTTTCAAAAGTGTGTAATTATAGGATTGATCAATAGTTGTTTTTTAAATTATGAAATAAATGTTTGGCAACCACATTTATTGCAATCAAATATATTCATCCATAGTTCAAGCGTTTCTTACTCAATTGTGATCAAATAAAGTCCATCCTGTATTTATAATTGAGTGCTTTCTCAGATGTGTCGCTTACGTTTCTATCACCTCACATCCAATATTTCTTGTAGCGCCCTCTAAAACAGAATTTTACTCCAAAAGAATATGTCACCACCGATTCGGTTCTCTATTTCTCCAGATCTGCTACATCACTGCCCTGCCGGCTGGACAATGGGAAACCAGAAGTGCTACCTCTTTACCCAGATGAAGAAGGACTGGCTGGCGGCCCACTATTTCTGTGCCAGCCTCGAACTGGTTAGCTCGCAATTAATTTTTGATTCGCTTAAAGGGGTAGTACAGTTTTGGTAAGGCTGAGCTTTAGTAACCAAAACCTGCACAATAATATTACAAACTAATAATTATAACTCCACCATGCTCGAAAGGTATAGACAATTACGAACGACTAATTAAAAAGCCTGTTATCATTCAAAAAGTGCTATTCAAGCACAAGAGGGTGCTCTCTAAAAAAGCATTGGTTTCAACCACTTTGCATACAAAATTGTGCATGTTTTTTTTTTTTTTAATAATGATCAAAAGAGAGATCATCAACTATTTAAAACTTCTTTTGAAAATGTTTGAAAAAGTGTAAGCATTCTTTTTTTCTTCTTAATGCTAGGTTTACACCATGTCCCCGGCGGCCACCGCAGCCCCGTTTGCCCAAAACGTAGTGCGCCGTGAGATTTTGACAAATTTGTCCTCTGTATTCAAGTTTTGTTAGGTCTTGCCAAGTTTTCTCAGGGTCTATCACGGTCCACCACGGTATCCGTGACGGGCCGTGGGGGGAAGAGCCCCTTCCCCCCACTGATGGTGCGTTTACACCATGTTCCTGGCGGCCATGGCAGCCCCGTTTCAGGCCACCGTGGACAAAACGGGATGGACGTGAGACAACGCGGGGGGACGGAATGGGCAAACGTGACAGGCCGCGATTGCCGTGGATGCCGGGCCAGATTTTTAAACTGTCAAAAAATTTGCCACGGCAGTCACGGTGCGGATGAGAAGCCTAGCAGGCCAAGTAAAACGGGGTGAACGCAACAAAACGTGACAGTACGTAATAGGCCGTAACAAAACTTGGAGGCTGTCCGTAGTAGGACGGGAAAGGACCGTGAGATGTCGGGGAATGTCTTCCCGTCCTACTACGGACAGCCTCCAAGTCTTGTTACGGCCTGTCACGTTTTGTTGCGTTCACCCCGTTTTACTACGGCCTGCTAGGTTGCCGTGGCAAATTTGTTGACAGTTTAAAAATCTGGCCCGGCATACACGGCAGTCACGTTTGCCCATTCCGTCCCCCCGCGTTGTCTCACGTCCATCCCGTTTTGTCCACGGTGGCCTGAAACGGGGCTGCCGTGACCGCCGGGGACATGGTGTAAACCTAGCATAATCATCGAAAAAATCTGGTCCCCAGACTTTGTCCGATTGGATATCTTTATTGACATTTCAGACGTTTTGAACCGATTTTCATCAAATAAAGTGTATGCTCTCATTCAAATTACACGCTCTTTCAAATTATACACTCACATTATCTCACAAAAATATTATTTCGTGCAGCGTCCTCTAAGTACAAAACTTAGCTACCTCTCTAACCCTATCAAGCCGAAGCTATTGTGGTGTTCCCAGGCCAAGGGTGGGGGGGGGGGGGGGGGGGCTTATATACCCCCTCCCCTTCTCTAATTCCTAAAATTGGATCGACCACTCTCATATTTAGCACACATGTCACTTGTCAGGCAGGTCAAGCTCTACAAATTGCAATTACATGTATAAACATATCCTCCGGTCACCATATGCAGTCAGGCGCAAGATTACTTTTCCAATCTTTCTGAAAAGCATGGTTTTCCAATCTTTTGGACCCAAATTAATTATGCATAAGCCGTACATACATCATGAAACACGCTACCCCGCGTGTTGGGAAGAGAAATTACACTTTTGAACCTCAGTCGCTCAAAAAATTAGTACGAGAAATCTAACCTTGTTAATTTTTTAAGAATTGGTGTACTAAAAGATGAATAACGCAAGTTTCTTTTTGTCGAAAAAGAAAGAAAGCGAATCTGGTGCGCGGGTGAATACGTTACGCCCTCGGACTGCAGAGGTCCAAGAACAGCCGTTTTCCAATATTTATACAAGATTGAAAAATTGATCTTGCGCCTGATTGATATGAGGGCGCTATTTACGGTGATATGTTGACAAACATAGAAAATTACGTAGCTGTTTTAGCAAGATGGACTGATTTATGTAGGCAAATTGAACTTTCTAGCATAATTATGCTATATTACTTTTTCTGGAACATATATCACATGACATTTATGTGGTATTTGATAGGTTTTAGGGGCCATTATGTCCGCAAAGTAATTGTGTAGCTGACCTTCAAATGAGTTAGCAAACACAATGTAGGTACATAAACATGTATGAATGCATTGTCTTGATTTTTGACCGTTTTGACCTGATCCAAAGTGAGATTTGTAATTTGTTGAATGTTTGTAGATATCATGAGAAACCCCTGGCCATACGAATATTAAATCTTTGAAATATCATAAAAATACATACAAACATGATTTTTTATAATCTTATTATTGTCATCGTTTTGCGCCATTTTGTCTTTAAAAACGAAAAACAAAAGAATTCTCTATGAAATTAATTTTGGTTAATGATAAGTTGATAACCCTTATTAACGTTTGTCTTGAAATCTTGCGGGAATTAAACACATAAATTGTGCATTTAATATTATTTTTGTTAAAAAATGGTTCAATAGATGTATCATTAACAACTGTTTAAAGACTTGTTTAGATTGTTGTCAAAGTAGTTTAAAAGCATCTTCTGTATTTTTCTAAAAAGTAAAACTGTTCCCCGGCCGGTAGACTTATTGAATAAAATATTTATGAAATCAAATTGTTTAACTACTGAGAGCATTTGTAAGGGAATGATTATCATTTTACATGTTGTATTCAAGGAACTTTCAAATGGAATTAAAAACCAACCAATTTAGTGTCAAGGGGCATTTCGGAAAGTACCAATACTGATGTGTACCTTTAATGTTATTCGTTCATGATTGTTTCCATTTCAAAAATAAACATGCACAGGTTTGGTACGGCGATGCGTTTCGAACGCCATCTCTCCTGTATCTCGATAACGAAGTTGAAACCAATATCTTCAACGAGATCGCACCCACGACCACAGCCTACTGGTTGAATTGCAACGACATCGAGGAAGAGGGCGTATGGACATGTGCACGAGATAGAGAGGGAACCCCCGGTGATTACCGAAGTAAGATCACATTGTATTTGATTTGTCTGTACGTATACAATAACATAATCATAACAAATGTCGAGTTGTATCGCATCATGTGAGGTAGAGTGTGGACAGCTGAAATAATTGGAAGGATAGCGGCCGTACGTCGCCATCTCCTGGTTAAATTGCGCCGACATCGACAAAGAAGGCGTGTGGAAGTGCAAACAAGAATACCCCTGCAGCTCCAGGTGATTCCTAACATTCTGATGTAAGATTATAATTGTATTTTGGTGATCTTATTTGTGTGTAAGTAATCATTATTATATTAAAAACGACAAATTACATCGCAGCAGCTGTAGTGTGTGTGGACATGCGAGAGGGATAGAGACGGAATCCCCGGTGATTACCGAGGTAAGATTATGATTGACAAGATGATCCGTAAATCGCCCTCTACTGGTTCAATTACACCAACATCAAGGTGTGAGGACATACGAATGACAGAAAAGCAGCCCCCGGTGATTATAATACAAAAGTAAGATTAAATGATATTGTATTATTCTCTAAGTGGCCATATATCAAATATCAACAAGTTTTTTGCAGCTTAAGAAGTGTGGGTATATGAGACATTTGGGAGGATTAACCGTTGCCCCCTACTGGTTGAATTGCACCACCAACGACGAAGAAGGTATTTGGGCATGTGAACGATATATCTAGAGAGGCAGCCCAGGTCATTCCCACATGTAAGACGCGTAAGATTGAATCGTATTGTAATAGTCTGCAAAGTAAACATATCGTCATAATATCGGCAAGTTGACTTATCGCAACTAGAAAAGTGTGGACTTAAGGTAATTTGAGATAACCCGATGTATGTCACCCTCGACTGGTTGAATTACAACGACATCGAAAAAGATGGTGTGTGTGAAAGGGATTGGGAGCCCCCAGTGATTTCCGAAGTAACATTAAATTGTGTTTTATTAGTCTTTAAGTGACCATTATCACAACATAATTCATCCACGTCACATGTTTCCTTCCATCATTCGTTTATGCATGAATGCATGCATTCATTCATCCATCATAATATCCATGCATGTATTCAACCATTCTTTCATGCATCCATTCATTTATTCATCAATCCATCCATCATTCATTACAATCAGTCATACATCTATTCCATCATTCATCCATCATTCATGATTTCATTGATTCATTCGTCCATGTATTCATTCTTCCATCACTGATATCTTCTTCTTTCATTATTCCATCATGTATACTTCCATATTTCATTAATGACACCCATTCATTAAACTATAATTTTCGTTAATCATTTATGATAGTATTCATTCATTCATTTATGTGTTCATTCATTAAAGTATGTATTCATCCAATTTAATTCAACCATTTATTCATTCATCCATCATTCATTATTGTATTCATTGTTTAATTCACTCATTCATTTATTCATCCATCATTTATTCAGTCGCGCATTCATTTTTATAAAATCGTTATTATATATTTATACTTGTATTTATCGTTGATGCTTTATTTTCAGAATGGGGTGCGCAGCAACCAGATGATGACGGAGGCAATGAGGACTGCGCTCATCTCAATTCAGGTTCACCTCCGAGAAAATGGAACGATCTATCCTGCGGCAGCGAGGAACTTGAAGTAGTTTGTCGCATCACCATGGATTGAGCACGTGGGGGTCGAGGGCGAGGGGCGATTTCATTAAATGTTACTAACTTCATGCATCTATAATTAGTTAATTTAGTATGAATGTATTGTATCTGTCCCCCCTGCGCCGAATTTCCTTTTGTTCCCTGTATTCACATTATCCCCTTGCGTCCCCATCACACACTTGACACATACTCACCAGTTCCCATATGAGCGTACTTCTAAAAGTGTATGTCCACTCTAGCCAGCTCCTGTATAACCTTCTCCCACTTTGTTGTTTTTTCACCCAAGCCCGTACCTGTTCAAACCCTCCCCTTACCTGTTGTACATTATTTCGTTGCTTGTTTCAGTACAGTACTTGTCAGCTCTTGCCTAGACGAAGGATCTGCAAGATTCGAAGGCTGGGCAATGTACCTTGACTTACATTCATTTAGTTAGTTATGCAGTTATTCACCAAATCGTTCAGCCATTCGTTCACCCATTCATTCATTTTAGTTTGTAAGTTGTTTAGTTATTCACACATCCATTCATCTTGTTGTATCTGATTCAGACTGGGAGGGACTGCAACCGGATGATGCGGCTGGAGGTACCGGGGAGGACTGCGCTCATGTCAAGTCAAATGTCGCACCCCCGCAAAAATGGAACGACCTACCTTGCAACAACGTGGGACAAGAAGTGGTGTGTCGCATCACCGTGGATTGAGCACTGGGGACGGTCCATTGACGCGGATATATCAGGGGGTGGGGATGTTGCATAAAAGGGAACCAAAGCATTAAAATACGCGGCACAGAAAATGAACTTGATTACAACATACTTTGTAGATTGGAAATAATGTTCGAACACAAAAAATACAACTCACAAGTCACAACGTCAACAAATCATGTCAGCCATGGCCTGAAAATCTCTGTGAGGCTCTATTCTTACAGAATGTTGTGATAAACCAGACAGAAGTATTCCATTACATATCATGACACTTGGATAATAAAAAATAAAAATAATTACAAATTGGAACCCTCTACCCCCTCCCCCCCCCCCCCCCCCCCAAATTAAGATTTAGTGCCCAAAATAACACTTTACTCGTCTCCCGCCACACTAGTGCTAGGACCCGGATGGAATGTCTGGATCGGAACCGGTCCGGAATGGTCCGGAATAAAAATTCTCCGATCGGAACAGAACTCGGACCGGTAAAATCACGCAATCGCACAAGCATCGGCAAACATGGTGTGTTTGGAGCTTATGTTACTATGTTAATATGCCAATAATATTATAATTATTAGAGTCATTATATGATTTGAGTTTTCTGTCCATGTCGGAGATGGATTTCCCCCCCCCCCCCCAAAAAAAAAAAAGAAGTTTGGATAGGGGGGCGGGTGGGTGGGGTGAGCTCTATACAAATTTTCTTAAATGTATGTTTGGGATGTTTTTAACTTTGCAAGGCCCCTTAACAATTGCTAAAAATTGGAACCTAGCAAAAGAGCACCAGTCTTTCAAACACCTACAAGTTTCGACTATTCATATCAGCAATTGTGAATGCGAGTTTTCGCTAGAATAATGATTTCGAAAGCAACATCGTCTAAATCCATCCATAAATTCGCTTTGGTATATTTAGTTTTAAAATGTGTAGGCTTCTTCAATGTATCTAGTAATTGTGGGGCTCTCATTGTGTCAACTCTGATGTCAGTATGTATTATTTCAGCTGTTTGTGAAAGGATTTGGATAAACGTTGTCTTGTTTCGATATTGTCGTGGTCTTGTAATTCCTTCACAGAGTTTCCTCTACCTTACAAATGTTGTAAACAAATTGTGCTTTGCTTTTAAGCTTATAATTTAGGAGAATACCGGTCTGTCATTTTAACCTTATATTGATGTAAACTAAATATAGCAAATAAAGACAATGCGACTGAAGAGCATACAATTTAATCACATTTAAACTGTGATTTATAATTACCATTATACATTTTTTGTTAAATAAATACAAAAATACAATACGGAAGAAGATTTCATTTTCGGGATGATTGATTTAAAAATTATAAATTATAAAAGCCAATAATTAAAACTACATTTCAATTTCATTTCAATTTCGCTAAGTTGCATATTGACCTTACATATTGATGTTACGAGTAATAGAGTTGAAAAAACGTAACCTAAAAAAGAACAAGTTGAAGTATTTTACAAAATAAATAATTGAACTCAATATAATAAATAATTAAATATACACAAATTTACATTGTGTTTTAAATGAGTATATCTGGAATGATGATGTTTTGGTGTTTAACATTGGGTTGACATAAACCATTTTATAATGCATGTGAGTCTGTTCGTGTTGATCTAAAGAGTTTTGTTCTAAATAAATACAATTATATAACTTTCAAGTAAGGTCACGATTGTATTAAAGGGATCTAGTAACAATTATAGTGGTTCTCTCATACCTAATTTTCCTTTCGTTGAAAGGATGCGACTGGCGTGTTCAGACATGTGTTATCCTTCGGCAAGGTATAAGGGTGTACAGTGCAATAAGTAAGCAAATATCACTTTGTATTTTTGCTCATTACTTGAAAATATAATATCCATCAACATGAATTGTTCACGCATTACACAGTGGACACATCAGATTACAAAAACAAAAAAATACATTATATCAACTATTCATCACGTTTTGAACATTTCAATTAAGTTACTAGATCCCTTTAACAAATTAAAAAACACAAATAGTTTGTTTTACGATTTGTGCAAAAATGCGGAGGAGCCAATCTTGGAAGCAGGGCTTGTTGTATGAAATGCCCCTGAATAGTTCAGTAATGTACGTGATTAAAATAAGATAACGCAAACGTTTGTAAGGAAAAAAATAGGTCGACATAAAGAACTGCATTTGAAGAAATAAATATGTTATTATACATTTTTTGGTATCAAAATAATTAATTCTGAGGTAATACAAATATGAATTGCTCTTAGTCACTCACATTCAAATTAAATGGCCAGATATCGTTCCATGAAGTACGTTTGCTCAAATCCGAATAGGTCATAATCAATTTAGTAAGGTATTAGTTGTAGCTTAATGAGATGCCTGTGTCTAACTGTCTAACTCCACAAAATTTACTTGGAGTTTCCTCGTTTCTCTTCTACCGTGTTGTTTAGCTTATGGTAAGAGAAGAAAAAAATAGGGTTAGATTTGTTTAAATGCCCCTTTAGTATGACGATATCTATCAATCAGCTCAAGAGCGTTAATGAACGATCATAAACCTCATAAACGTCATACAGTATTTCGTTGTAAAAGCTGACGCATATTTTCGCTTTTTTTATCCAAGAAAGCAGTGTTCTTTTTCAATGAAACATTCACACATCATTCGGACATATCTTACAACGATTTTGGTACAGGAGTTAAGTCTCAAATGTCATGTGAGGCAATATCAGACACTTTACAGGTGCACCTTTAAACTTTCTTCCAACAAATACCCTTCGAAATACTTAAATAATTTCCAAAGTCATTAATGTTGCACAATGCATGTAGGTTTCCACTACCAAAATTACATCGTACAAGGGTTAAAGTATAGTAATCCCTCATATTGAATATCACAATTATATCACTTTATGTAATACGGTTTCTTGAATCCAAATAAGTCATAATCAGTATGGTATATATTCCAGAGATCGCTCAGAGTTTCTTGCGAGAACCCGTCAAAATACTGAGCCGTGCTCGTTGAAACATTCGTCGGGTGACTGTTCTCCCTCCCCGGGAAACTTACGGGGCGGGTGAGGTTCAGTTTACGTAGAACATATTCGGCCTCTTCGTCGACGTTTTCAAGCTTTCCTATGAAATCGTATTGGATCTGGCATGGCGAGCAGAGCTTGTACATTTCTTTCCAGTGTCGGTCGAAACCAGTCCTCTCCTCTTCATCCGTAAGGTATTTCACAAATTCCGTCCAGGTCACATTTTCACCAGTTGACATTTCTAACGGTGTCGGATCCTGCCGATACTTCGCCACGATCTTTTTACCGAAGCTGTGGAAGACGCGCGGCGCCGTGCGGTACACACTAGAATCCGCGAATTTGTTTTTGTACGCTGACACGACGCGCGCGAGCGGCTCGCGCACGAACATGACTTTGCGATAGTTTTGCAACCGATACTTTTGCTCTTCCGGGCTGATCTTTCCTAGCACTGTCATGCCGTTGTGCGCATGCGCCTCGCGACTGGTGATGTCGTCAGTTTCATTCCGTTTCCCATCCAGCACCATGAGGATGCGTTTCCAGTTACTGCACCCGACTTTGGGAATGTAGCAAAATAGCAACTTCTCCGAATCGATCACGTACATGTGGCGGTACGTGTCTTTGTACAAGAAGTTTTGGCCGATCTCCAACTTGTGTTTGTCGCACGTATATTCTAGTAGTTTCTTCCGTCTTACCTGGCGCTGCGAAATGTCCTCATCTCTCGCAATCCTCGCGGCAATGCCACTATAATTTTTCGTAGTTCTAGAACTAACCGTTCTATCCGTTGTTAAAAAACTCGCTGACGCGTTGTAATTTACGTTATTATCGTCTGTCTGTAGCTCCTGCGTGTGCTTCTGGGTTATGTATTCCCTCGATGACGTCACAACCGGATGTTCGCTAGTCCAGTTCACCGGCCATACTGCAGGGAACGCTATAACGTTGGGGGTAGGATCCGAATTATTGGTGATTGGTAATACATTATTGGTAATAGATTCCTCACCGGTTATGCCGCCCTCAACATTGCTTGTTCGTGCAGGAGTACTCGGATAATCTTGAACCCCTCTCTGTGTATAAACAAGTGGAAAGAGATATAGAGCGAGGGTGAATGAGCGGGAGGGATATTGGTGGATATGGAGATACATTATTTGCTATCAATGGTCATACATATATAGTATACACGACATCAAAATAATAACGTTAGGTAAAGTGACACAAAGTAACAAACAGTGGTGAAAATAAACCAAAGTGGCCTTCAAAGCCAATAATAGTATTGGGAAACACACAAACATGAAGAAATATGCTTGTATTACCTACCAAGTGAAAGAATACATCATAACCTATTGAAATTGACTTTTTGAGCAATCAAATGTTCGAAATTTAAAAAAAGTTTATCACCGTAGATTCAGTTTAAACCGCATACACGTTGGCCGTTACATGCAAAATGTATGCAAGCGCACATACGCACGACATGCGGACTTGACAGCTATAAAGCCAACAATACCCAGCCCGGCTAAGGGGCGAACGGGCGGTGAATTTAGGCCAAATATCAGCGGTGTGCTGGCGGCGTGCATGCAATTTTCAACGGATTTGTATACTATGTCAACCATGTTGATAACATAGTTTGGCCAATATATACTGCGCACAAAAAGTTCCGCAATCGAGGTTTGCGCATTAATAACTTTTTTATTACGCTATTACCATTCATAAATTTGGTATCATTGGAAAGCGTGAATTCTCCCCTTTACATTGATATAACATTTGCTATGAATATTTAATCATGGAATGTGCATTGCATCCAAATGTAGGGCAAAGTCAAAAGTGAAATGTTGCAAAATGCACTAACTTTGTCAACAAAGGGCGTTCCTTTTGTTTGAAGATTAAAACATGTAAAACGTGGCTTGAATGCCTATTCCGTTATTACCATTCATAAATTTGGTATCATTGTAAAGCGTGAATCCTCCTCTTTACATTGATATAACATTTGCTATGGATATTTTATCATGGAATGTGCATTACATCCGAATGCAGGGCAAAGTAAAAAATTAAATGTTGCAAAATGCACTGATTTTGTCAACAGTGTGCCTTTCCTTTGTTTGAAGATTAAAACGTGGCTTGAATGCATGACCACCTCCCCCCCATTCAAGCCAAGGAAGGCACACTGTTGAAAAAATCAGTGCATTTTGCAACATTTCACTTTTGACTTTGCCCTACATTTGGATGCAATGCACATTCCATGATAAAATATTCATAGCAAATGTTATATCAATGTAAAGGGGAGAATTTACGCTTTCCAATGATGCCAAATTTATGAATGGTAATAGCGTAATAGAAAAGTTATTAATGCGCAAACCTCGATTGCGGAACTTTTTGTGCGAAGTATAGATGATGTCGTTAACTGTAATACTATAATACTGTAATTTGGCTTAACAATCATTCAGATATTCTTTCTATTGAATGATAATTTTAGAGGGAAAAAATAACATTTATATTTGAAGGAAAAGTATCGAAAGATTCAGGAGTGTAAATAGCTCCCTCTTGTAAACAATTGGGTAAATTTGATTCGAACATGTATTTCTCCCATTTAAGCACAGAAGAACAATCATTGTAGTTTCCAATTGTAATGTTAATGTTAAAAAGTAAAATTTAGTCTTGAATAAATACAGACCTCCACTTTCTGTTCCAGATTCGGATGGCCCGAAGCGAAAGAATCTTTAGATGTACGAAGCTGGACCATTGACCAATGGTCAACTAAGACATATTGTGGCACTATATTGAAGAGAACAGACAGAGAGAGGGGGTGAAAGGGAGAGACAAGTTAGTTTAAAGGTGTAGTACAGTTTTGGTATAGGCTGAACTTAAGTAACCAAAACCTGCACAGTAACATTACAAACTAATATTTATAACCCCACCATGCTCGAAAGGTATACAAAAATACAAACGACTAAGTAAAAATCATGTTATCATTCAAAAAGCGCCATTAAAACACAAGAGGGCGCTCTCTAATAAGGCATTGGTTTCAACCATTTTTCATACAAAATTATGCATGTGATGTTTTGTTGAAATAATGATGAAATAGAGAGATCATCAACAACTATTCAAAAAAACACTTTTGAAATTTTTTGAAAAAGTGTAAGCATTTTATTTTTTCTTCCAAAAATCATCGTATTTATTTGGGGCCCAAATAAATACGATCGGATATATTTATTGATATTTCAGCCATTTCTGAACCGATTTTAACTAAATAAAGTTTATTCTGCCATTGAAATTGCATGTTTTTTCAAATTCAACACTCAGTTTTTCATTACCTCACGAAAAAATTGAACTACCTTTTTCAGTGGCTCTGACGTTAATTTGGCAGAAAACGTGCCTTTTCAATTGACTTTTAGAATTGTAACGTCAAAGTGCCGCTGATAATTGTTTTTATATCAGAAAATCTAGCTCTATAACATTCCCGAAGAAGCCCCCCCCCCCCCCCCCCTCCTTTGGTTTGTAATGCTCCAAAGGTTTATGCAAAGACATGTTACGTCATTGCAGCCATGTACAAATGTCCATGTAAACTTCGGCCTACAATGAAATAATTTTGCCATGCCTCTACAAACTCGAGTACTTTGATAGGCGTTTTACCTGTACCTACCAAGCGCCAACTCCAACGCCAAATATATTATGAGTAGAATATGTACCCAATGTACAAAGTGTAGTTTCATTTAAATGCATTCTTAGGCTTAAATGTATTCAAAAGATAACTCATATTTGTGTGAAAGAAGAACAATTGGGGTTTATGTATTATGAAAACACACATTCAAAGGGATCTATAAATAGTCAACATTTTTATTTTACAAATATTTGTTTTTGTATTTCACATCATGCAATAGTATCATGGAGCTAAGTTTGCTTTTCCGAATCTTGTTTTTTTTATTAAGATATTTATGATTGAAGCAGTGTTTGGATATAACACAAAATATCCATTGGATCAGATTTAAAATAAGTACAATAAGGCGCCCCTTCGTCAATTCTTGTACATGTCAACACAGCTACAAAATGCAAACCGTTACCACTTCCTTAGGCTTTCAGTTCACAAAAATGTGCACACTAACACTTTCCCTAAATGTGGAAATATGCACCTTTAAAATAGTGTCAGTGTGTTGCAAATGGTTTGCGGTTTGCAGTTTGCAGTTTGCGGTTCACCTTTCACGTATGTCTGGTAACCACATATGACGTAGAGGGCGCTGCAACATACGAGAACAAAGCACGTGAGAAGGAGCGGCCTGTTAATGACGAAACACACTCTTCTCTGAAGATTCATCGTGGTGATGTTGGCCGTAGGGGGCGTGGTAGTAATCTCCACCATCCGGATTTGGTCACCGTTCAATACCGCATCACTCACAGTAGCTGTTGGTACTGACCCGCTTCAGCAGCTGCTAGAGGTATCCACGCTAAAAGTACGAAACAAAAATAAACATATTAATAGCCTTTTTAAAAATGTGTAGGAACGAAACGTCACACCGAATGCATCAATTCTAGTAATGATTTTAATCCGTTTTATGTCGAAATTTTGAAACCCGATTGATACACTAGGTTACAATAGGCAAGGGGGACAGGGGAATATGTTCCATATCGTGTTAACCTATCCGGGCAATTATCAGAGGAGGATGTACGTGGCATAATATGCAAACGGAGCAGTCTGTATTATCAGCTGCGGCGACACCTTACTGAGGTAAAACGGTGACATGATTATTTAACGGAATCCATCGTTAATTCACGGGAAATATATGACTTTGCATAGTAAGCATGAGGTTATAACGACAATATTGCGACCCCTAGATGCCCCCCCCCCCCCCTACTCCTAGTGTTTAAACATGGCGATTTTCGGAAAAGGCGGCAAAAATCGGTGAAAGCATGTCATACATTATAGGAAACTCATATTATTTTCAGACTAAACACTTGACATATTCATGTTATGAATACCATACGAAGTGATTGTTACGTACGCATGCACACCCCCCCCCCCCCCACCCCTGATACAGAAAAGTCCATTTTCTTGAAGACCCCCCCCCCCCCCCCCCCACACCCACCATCTCCCTGCTTAATCAGGGAGGGGTGGGTCAATAACAAACATAAGGGGAACATTCTTTCAAATAAAGAAATACGTAAAGTTTATCCCCTCTAATCGCGTGCTCACCCCCCCCCCCCCCCCCCCCCCTCCCCAGCAAAAATGTAAACAAATTAAAAATCCTACGACGTTTTCCCACTGCGCACAAAACATGCATATGCATAATTATGTAAGGGTATATTTTAGGGCGTTGACTCGTTTGTCATGAACCTGTATTTACTCAGTACATACACACGTTCAAAGGAAGAGGCATTTGTAACAGTTTACCTTTCGGCTTTAACTTTCGAAGAGGAAATGTCCCATCGTATGTAATCATTTGTAATAGCACTCTCACTGACGTTGTAAAATACATATTGCAAACCTCCATGGTTGGAATTTATTTAGAAGGTTTATGTGAACAATGCTTTCAAACCGAGGTTCAAAACATTGTAGTGATAATTGTGAAAAAGTAAAAAATGGAAATCCAATTAAAATTTGTCTTATTATACGGTCGTTGGTGCTTGCTAACTTTCGGGTCCAATTAAAACTCATCATCTAATATTACAGAACATTATACATTATAGACATTTATTCTGATGTCTTTAGCAAATGTATGGCTTCAAGATTATACAAAAGTGAAAGTGAACATTCTTTCTACATCAGTTTAGGGCCAGTGGTATAGTAAGTATAGTTTTAAATCATGGTTTACATAATCCTCCTTTGTGAATTACAGCCAGTATTATAATTTCGTAAATTTACGAAATTTGGGAATCAAACCTGCTGTTGTAAAAGAGATTAATGTTCAACCATTAGATTAAAACTCTGTCCTAAAAAAACATGTATAATTTGATAGAGTTTAATGTTTACGAACTGGGTATAGTATGATCGTTATTAGTGTACGATTCAAGTCTGATCAGATAAATAAATATAAATAACATTATTTCTAAAAGAAGGGTGTACATGCAATATCCGATTTAAAAAAACAAACATTTGTAACCAATTCGATATGAAAATGTGATTAACCTTGCTACAAAACAATGTAAAATGAGAAAACTGTGGATATTTTAAATCATAACTTCCGCAATATGAATTAGTGTTATCTAAAGGAAAAATCCTTTGTTCTTCCAAATTTGTATCGATGTTGCATTATAAACTGTCCAAAATATACGAAGATTGGGATAGGCTCTCATGTTATATTAACTATTACAAACAATCTGGTAAACCGCGTTGTTCAACTAAATTTATAACATATAAATATTAATCCATTATACATGTGATTGTAAATGCATGAAATAAAGAAACGATTGGAGACATTACTAGAAACAATGATAGATGTATCATGCCATCATGTCAACTAGTTTACAAATTCGGTGTTCCCAAACGGGATGAAACTTACCTGTGAACTTCTCTAAATTAGTTTAGAATCACTTTTGCTGCGTTTTAAATATATTTTGACCATCTCCGCAAAAACATCATAATTGATATTCGTCATAAATAGTCTGCACTATCCTCTTAACGCATCAAAGAAGATCACCATCATTATGCATCCAAAAGATGACAAAAAGTATACATCCTTTCTTCATGTAATTCGTGATGACCAGAGGCCGTAATTTGTTAGAATACGTTTAGGGCGAATTGGGTGTTGACCAATTACGATATACCTCTGCATGCACTTTTACGCCGATACGCAAGTAAAAACTAAATTGCATTGATGACCTCCTATATGATGTGATGTATATTCCGAACGGGCTTCACCAGAACCTTCACCAGTACAGTGCACAACAAACGCCCGTATAGTTACGATGACCGAACGACTTTACAATAACTATCGACTACGCTGTTTCGGATGGAATGGGTGTTGACCGAATGGCTACTTACCTCTTTAGTTTACGGCGACATGCATGCACATATCTTTCCCTGACCACTTCATATAAGTATTTGCCAAGTATAGTCCGAATCCGATCCAGCCTTTACACACATGAATAAAATGACCCGAACTAAACAAATATCATAGTATACGCCCGGATAGTATAAACCTGTATATTATATACCACGTTCGTACATTCGTGGATTAAGAATGACAATGATTGTACGCGCGATCGATTGGTAAATTTGCAGAGGGCTTAACGAAACTTACTTGGTCGATTGTAGACTGAGCGGACCACGTACATCCTAAACAAAAGTTCCGACTCTCCTCCTCCACTGGAGTGACTCATATTAAAGGGAATACCAATCCTCAAAGTAATTTTTATTTCGATACAAGATTAATTATGACTGCCAGGTGTATTCGAGTGTGCCGTCGTGGTGATTATACTAAATTTGTGATTCTTGAATGGTGGTAAAACAAAAACAACAAACTTTGAAGCAAGAGATTTGTTTGCATTCAAAAACAGCCCTCAACACAAGAGGTTACCCTTCAGACAACATCCTCAACTTTCAACAATGTTTTACTAGTAGTCCGAAAGTGAACTATCCATTTAAGACACTTACGTTATGCATTCTTACTTAATTTATTTCATTCTCATTTTGTCCAATACAGATGTACTATTAATGCAGTAATAAAAGCAAACACGTAAGTTATTAAAGGACCTAAAGAATACAACGAACTTTGACACTTATTCCATAGTTGATGACTTGAAACATAGGTCTGCCGTGAAAATAAACACAGTAGTGATTTAAGACTAGTTTTCTGATGCCAAATCTCACTTAGCAGCCAGTTTACGCCCCACCCACACTTAGGGTCCGGAATCGGCAGCGTGCTCGACATGTGATTGACAATTCATTGACTTACGTCATGACGCGTCATCTACAGAATTTAGTTCATAAGTTCGTTCTTTAGATGTCGTCACATGTTGGCGATTTAAAAGGGGCGTTCCCAGGACAATTAGATATTTACTAATTACCCCAAAATTGATTGATTTCATGAGAAATGAATGCCAAATTCTTTTTCTTCGGGAAAAATTACACATATAGAGTCGAATTGTGAAAATTTGGCCATCTTTACGCTGTAGTTCCTTTAAGTAAGGATGCCGCTCTTTACTGGTCTAGTGGTTACCTCATCATCGCCCATTCGTGCTCACCTATTTACATCTACAATAAGCAATCGATTAACGATTGTCGGATAGACGGAACTATGTTGACCGGGTTTAAATTAAAGCCACTGATGTATTATACACAAACGCCGTCTGAGGAATTTCCATGAATTATTGTATTTCCGATACAGGCAAACAAACAAACAATAAGTGTAAAAGTAATGATTCTCTGATACCCATCTATTAAATCTGCTAGTAGTTATCTCATTGCCATGCATTCGTGACCACGTATTTACATTTTACAATAACCAATCGATTATAGGAACTAGACAGACTGGTACGACAGTTAACCACGTTTAAACTTATATGTCCCAAATCACCAATACCCGTAAAACCTTCCCGATAGAGCACGTCGCTCTAATAATCAGTGTAGTAAAATGAAACAGGGCTTTTCGAGAGGAATTTGGTAGCTTAGCCGTGACAAAACGTGGCGCTACGGGACAATACGTAGGGCAGAGCTAAGATTGTAAACATGTTCAGGCCGTCAGATAGAACATACATTTACAGTTTTCCAACTAAACGCGATTCGTATTCTAGACAAATTGAGCACTCGTAGATCTTCCAAGCGTTGTATACGGTGAACTCCACACTGCGTTAATTTTAACATCAATTGTATAGCATACTTTCGGAAAAAGTCTTTAAGAATCTATCGATCGGTTAAACCACTGACCACATCTTTTCATAGCAGTGATAGGAAAGAACAAAACATGACGACACACGTGGGCAATATCTGAAACTATGATAGTTGTTCTGGTCTAGTGGTCCGGGCGCAGACTAGAGAACGTCGTATGAACGTATCTCGCTATATTGGCAGGAAATTATTCCTTGACATGCCTGAGCGCACCATCTTGGCTGCTCGGCTAACGCCGAGGTGACTGGCGTAGGGTGGTCGGACTAACGGCATTTGTTTGCCGTACGCCGCGATGTTTATGTACACTATTATTTATGTTTGTTTGTTTTTCCCATCCTTCGCGTCAATGTTAGTTGTCCAATGTTTTATTAATATTGCATATGTATCGTTGTTATAAATTAGTGCAATAGAAAATATAATTATAATAAACAAATTAAATAAACGTTAAGTCCTCAGATTTATATAAAGACGTGTACAGATCGTCCTGCAATTATACATCTTTTTTAAGGGATAGTACAGGTTTTGTTTTGTAGTAAAGTATACACGGTTAAGTTTCATTTAACAAAGTAGCCGTAAAAAGAAGTGGGCGCACTTCAGACACATCAACACATGTGAATGAGATGTTTGGTTAAAATACTTATACGATAGAGAGTTTATCGAACGATGCAAAATCATTCCAAATTGGTATGTTTACAAAAATGTGTAGGAATTTTATTGTATAAAAGTTAGTCCCGAACATTCCATGTAATTCAACTGGATATATTTTGTAATAATTTGGCTGTTTCTGAACCAATTTTGACCAAATACAGTTGATTCTGTGTTAAAAAGTGTGTGCTCTTTCAAATAGTTCACTTTGTTGTCCATTACGTCCCAAATAATGTATTTCTTGAAGCGCCCTCTATACCAAAACTGAAATAACCCTTTAATGCCGATTCCATGCCGATTTAATGCCGATTCTCAAAAGTTAACCAAATGGACAAGGGCATGTAACCCTGTTGGCTGCCATGCTGTGTTGACAAGATCTTTACATGAATTACTATATCCCACATTTGTCTTCAATGAATAGGAGTTGGGAAAATATGAAGTGCTTATGCAATGTATTCAACGCTGTCTATAGCGTACATCAAGGAACGCGTACCTACATAATCTATACGACCATGTAATGTGCGCGTTTCAACCAATCAGATTTTCAGCGCATTTAGAACTATTTATCTGACTCATAATTAATTGTACCGTACAATCGATTGTATCACGTTTTGCAACGGGGCCTATATATCTCAGAGCGTTCAAGGAATAACTAAACAACAAAGGACAATCCATTGATCTCATTTTTCTTTTTAATTAACTTTATTATATTTAACGAATCAAAGCATGCTTTATATGTGAATTTGAGAATATAAGTTTGTATTAAATTAATGTTTTATTTTGCCAACATTGTTTTATCAATACAACAATAATAAATGCATTTTTAACAGGAAATATTAATGTAAAAGAGACAATAAAATGTAATATCAAATCGCAAAAATGCACATTTGTACCAGCTACTCACTTTCCGCACATGCCAACAAAGTTACTAGATCTTTTTAAATACAAAACCAACGTATTTTTCACTGCTGGTATCCAAGTAAATATAATATTGTAGAACTCTTAGACATGATTATCAATCATAGCAGGCGCTATATAAATCGAGTATATTATCAATACTATTATAATAATGTAAAAAGGAAAGAACATTGGTGAAAATGTAAACATATAGTTGAACTACTATAACTATATTATGTATATATAAAAGAAACAAGAAGGTGAAGCTTTCCCTGGGCAGAAAAGGTAAGGCATTCAAGAAACATGTGCCTCTGTATATAACAAAGAACATGTGGCTTGGGTCATCCTTACATCATGGCAAACTTTAGGCAAACCCGCTTAAATTCGTAATTTGTGTAATTTCCACGTTCTACTTAAGAGTAGTATACTGATTATAGTTTATTATTATGTATACATGTGAATAGATTCCGAATTGTAAGAATTATTTTACTTGCACCAACTACCGTATTCTCATGGATTTGTAGTGATCGAAAACTTATATTTATTGATCAACATGATCAAGCACCGCATTTGTACATTATTCGTCATTAGATTATTTGTTTCAGTTTCGTCATCGAAGAGAGAAGGATGTTGCGATATTTTAATGAAAAATTTCAGAAACCGTTACAAAATGGAATATTTACAAACGTACTAATAGTACATCGGATACATCATATAAAGGGCTCTGAAATAGGGAACACGCTCAAACAGCGATATGAATTAAATAGGGACGCTCGGCTAAAATGCTCTGAGCGGTTTGAGACTAAACTGTAATAAAGGGCTATATAACAAATTGGACAATAATAATTACAATCATTAGTATTATTATTTACATTTAATTCCCAACATCAGCAAATTAAAATGAATCATAATATTATATATAACATTCTAAAGAAAATAATAACGAAATAGTTCATTAATTGTATCCACACCCATCCTTCGGACAGCCAATGGGCTAGCCGTCCTGCCACGCGCGGCGGGGTTTGCGTGTGCTTTGCAATGTAATGTGCAAACAAACATCTCAAAATAACAACCGTCGACGATATCTGTCAATGCATTGATAGTTTTCTAATTGTGCAAATATATCAAATAGTAGGCGGTTTCCTGACCAATTTTGTATAATCCCATATTTGTAAAAAAATATGTTTGTTCACATACATGGTTGGTAATAAGAGCGTACATTTCATTTGTTGTGTGTGGGGCGTTACCCATAGCTGTCATTTAGCTTTAAGCACGTTATTGCCTATAACACTAACATCACCATCTATCATGTACAATGTATATTTGTTTGCTTAATATTTTTTAACAAATTATTATGTCTTCTATTTAAGTTCAAGATTTATATAGTTTAATATCCATCACATACAACAAACTATAACTAAATACACAAAGGTTCTAATCCACTACCAATCTGCGAAATTGAATACAATGTCTGACTATATGAAGTCTGGGTGCGGTGCGCGTGCTCGAGATTAAAGAGTCCAAACAGACGTCGTAATTCGAAAAGCATGATGGGTAATTTAAAAACCATGACGGCTTCCAACCAGGGGCGTCGATCACGGGGGGGATGGGGGGGATATATCCCCCCCAATATTTCAGGTGGGGGGGATGGCCTGTATTATCATCCCCCCCAATATTTGGGGTTCAAAAATATATAATAACATTAAAATTAAGGAGCATTGCCCCCTCTCATGAATGGAAGTTGCTACTATAGTCTTCTTTAACCACTTTTTGATAATGCTAAACTGCCCAAATCCAAAATCTTCCGGGGCTGCGCCCCTGGAACCCCCATTAAGGTTATTTGACCCAGTACCAGCCATCTACTCATTAAATAGTTTTATTCAGGACTTCTCTCTTGGTAAACGTTCAGGCGATCCTGGCCCACTGTGCATTTGCGCTTCGCTCACTAAATTTGAGCTAACTATTCAATAGTTAATTGTATTTCTGGATATTACAAATCCCAAAGCTTCCGGGGGCTTCGCCCCCTGGACCCCCAATAAGCTTTCCAATGTGGGTATCCCTTGACTTATTCTATTCAGGGTTCCATCAGGATGATTGCAATCGACGGTATTTATCTATCAGGCTAAAATTCATCCATACTTGGACAGTGCGCTCATCATAACAGATGCTTGCAATGTGCACTTAATAATCTTCCAATCTCTAAACAGCTAATTCAAAAGCCAATTAACTAAAGAATAGTTAACTCTATATTTACATATAGACAACATCTTTATATCTGGATATTACAAATCCCAAAGCTTCCGGGGGCTCCGCCCCCTGGACCCCCAATAAGCTTCCCAATGTGGGTATCCCATGACTGATGCTATTCAGGGTTCCATCAGAATGCTTGCAATATATGTATCTATCAGGCTAAAGTTCATATTGGACAAAGCCCAGCTCATAACATGATGCTTGCAATGTGCACTTAATAATCTTCCAATTTCTAAACAGCTGAATTCAAAAGCTTTGCAACCCCCCCCCCCCCCCCCCCCCCCTCCCCGTACGGCCATAATAACCCGGGCACGCTGTTGGGTTGTCGCTTCGCTACCTCGCCAGAGATGGTCAAAATGACGAATCATCCCCCCAATGGCGAGAAGAAATCGACGCCCTTGCTTCCAACAACCTCTGCCACCGTAAAGATGAGCAAACATATAATTGGTGTGCGTTCTGAAACGGATTTCGTGGGATCGAATCGTTGGAAAAACAGGTCATGCGTCAAGTTAAACGTCTGATTACCCTCTCAATGACGATATAAGAATACAGAAAAACATAGTTTCGCTATCCTTTGAGAGGCCTGCATATTGCCGTAATCATAGGAGTGTTGCCGAGTGATCGCGGGTTTTATCCGGCCACGGCATTCGTCCGGCAATGCAATTTAGGAGGATATATTTTGTTTAGTTGCTAACTTCAATTGCTAAGTCCAACCATAGCCACAACATACATGTATAACATTATAGCCACAATATTTATGGTTAGGATGAGAGTTAGTCTTGTACACAGCCATATTTTGTTTGAAGTTAGCAACCAAAAGTAATAATCGACACCTCGGACAAAATCTCCGCGCGGAATGTGTCCACCCGGACTAAGCCCGCGGCAGGACTGTTCCCGCTTCTACACCGGCGCACATTCGCAAGTCGTCTTCACATGTTCATGGGGGTTACATCGGCGTAAAATCCAACACTTCGAATCTCATGGTGCAATACGTGTGGCATGTGACTGGATGAATGCGGACGTAGCGAGCTGGAACCGGTTCCGGAACAAAGTGGTCACGTGCGTTTCGTCGTCATAGTTTGCCGGTAAAATCTGGTTGGAAGAATTAGAATGATAACGAAGAGTCAAATATTAATATAAAAATGGTGAACAAAACAAGCTGCGATATCAAAAGAAATGAAAGAAGAAGGGAAGACTGTACAAGAACGAGGGGAGGAGAAAGGAATAGAAGGAAAAGCAGAATATAATGAAGAAAAGAACACGAAGAAGATTCCGAAGAAGAAAAATAGGAGAAATGGAGGAAGAAGAAAGACAGAAGAAGAAGAAGAAGAAGAAGAATAAGAAGGAGAAGACGAAGAAGACGAAGAAGAAGACGAAGACGAAGAAGAAGAAGAAGAAGAAGAAGAAGAAGAAGAAGAAGAAGAAGAAGAAGAAGAAGAAGAAGAAGAAGAAGAAGAAGAAGAAGAAGAAGAAGACAGAAAACTAATGGGAAAAAGGGAAAAACAGAGAAAAGGTTTTTTTTTTAAAGGAGAATAAGAACCAAAAAAAAAAAAACAGCAACAGGAATATGAGAAGAACAAGAAGAAGACCAAAGACGATATACCTTTTACACCCAGTGGCGGGTCTACGGGGGGGGGGGGGGGGGGGGGGGTTAGGGGGTTTAACCCCCCCCCCTCCCCCCTTGGGCTGCCAAGTGAAAATGTGATGTGCATAGAAAACCGCCATCATGTGTCCAGACCCACACAGTATCCGCATCGTCATTCGGTCAACCCCCCCCCCCCCCCTTAGCAAAAAAAACTCGATCCGCCCCTGACACCAATGTATACATTAGATGGATACGATCCCTAGGTACTGTTGCCATAGCAGTGCCAATAATTCTGATACTTGCAATAATAAGAAGTTGAGAAAAGTGCATGGACGTAGTGTGGCAAGATTGGTAGAACCCAGAGTAGAGAGCGGTGAAGTGTGATGTCATACAAAATCAATTTTTAGAATTTTCAAATTTGAACTTCATTTTCCGAAAGAGCATTAACAAATTATGTCCAAATACAGAAAATCACTTAGATATGCTAAGTAGTGGCTGAGATATGCCCATCCGAATTTTACTTCAATGGGCAATCAGTGTTATAGTGTTCTGGTTCATAAAGTTATGAACCTGAGCACTATAACACTGTTTGCCTATTGACAACAAATTCATTCGGATGGGCATATCTCAGCCAATACTTCACATATTTAATTTATTTTCGGTATTTGGGCATTATTTTGTATGTTCTTTCGGAAAATGAAGTTCAAACATACAAATTCTAAAAATAGCTTTTTTATGACGTCATAGCATTTCCTTCAGCAAAAAAATGTATCCACATTTGATGCTCTCCACCAGGTGTATAACTCGGTACCCGGAATTAAGGATGGAACGTAGTCAGGTTGGCTGACTGAAATGCTCCGAAGTGAGCTGAAAACGGGGATTTTGTGTGCTGGTTTGATTGAAGTATGCATTCGATGACATTGTTAACCGCTTAGAGATGATTATCGATCATATTTTTTTCGCCGCTATATAAATCGAGTATATTATTATTATTATTATTATAAGGAAAGCAGCTAGGGCCCTGCTTACTTGTTGTTCACCACAGTGGAGCTCGCCAATGAACGTCCAGTCGATGTCGTTTAATGAGTAGGCAACTCGAAGTGACGTCACCCATTGCGGGTCTACATCGTAATCAAATCTGCCCTGGGTGATTACTCCTGTCACAGTACGATCTTTACCGACGTCAATCTGAGAAGATGATAATAATTACGCAATATTGATAATGTAATCACAATTGTTTAATAACAGTAATGCAAATAATTATGAAAATAAAAAAAATTATATCAATAATACAAAAACAATAACGAAGATGATAGTTTTAGTTGTAATATTCATTATGATGATAGTTAAAATAATAATAATAACAACCAAACATAACAAAAAATACTACTA
>JBAMJV010009496.1:0-57500 GCA_037951105.1 Echinarachnius parma
GATTTCGGTAATTTTTGTTTGCCGCCTTCTCTAGATGGCAATTTGGCATCCCAGCCATAGTAGAACAACCTTCCACTGACTTTGTACATATATTTTCATATTGTTCATTCTTCGTGGATTTCACTGGGCCAGTTGAGGAAGTTTTACCTTCTCAGGGTAGTTCAGTTTTGGTAGAGAGGGCGCTACACAACGCAATTTTTTGTGAGGTAATGCAAAACTGAGTGTCGAATTTGAAAGAACATGCAATTTTAATGGCAGAATAAACTTTATTTGGTCAAAATCGGTTCAGAAATGGCTGAAATATCAATAAATATATCCGATCGTAATAAATATGGGCCCCAAATTTATGCGATGATTTTTTAGAAAAAAAAAAAAAATGCTCACACTTTTTCAAAATTGTTCAATAGCAGTTTTTGATTTGTTGTTGATGATCTCTCTATTTAATCATTATTTCAACAAAACATCACATGCATAATTTTGAATGAAAATGGTTTTAAAAAAAACAATGCCTTTTTAGAGAGCGCCCTCTTGTGTTTCAATGGCTCATTTTGAATGATAACAGGCGTTTTACTTAGTCGTTTGTAATTTTGTATGCCTTTCGAGCATGGCATGGTCGAGTATAACTATTAGTTATTTAGTATTGTTACTGTGCATGTTTTGGTTATTAAAGTTCAGCCTTACCAAAACTGTACTACCCCTTTAAATGATGTACATTTACCTCTTCTATAACATATTATGAGAATAAGAGTAGAGGGACTATGCTTTTTCATGAAAAGTGACATTTTGTGACGTTTTGTTGTACAGTTCCAATGGAGTTGTTCTTTTATAACATCACAGATTTAGCAAAGAGCCGACTAAGAGGGCAGCAAACAAGATTTTGATAACAAATGTGAAAAATCATAATTCTTGATTTGATTATCCAAATCTGCTCAAACTTACGCTATCCGGTATCTAAAATTGTTCCCTTTTCACCCAATCTGTTTAAAAGCTTGTAGAAACTTCTCTTTTAAACACTCACGTCTAAGTTTGCATTATACTTTTCATGCAATTTGTTCATACATTTACCATAACATTTTGGGTGCGCTTCGTTATTCCGAAGGTTCGTTATTCCGAAGGTTCTTTATTCCGAAGGTTCGTTATTCCGAACACGCAAATTTCGTATACCTCAAGGTTCGTTAATCCTAAAATGAAATAGGGTTCGTTAATCCGAACATTTGTTGCATTATTCCGAAGGTTCGTTATTCCGAGGGTTCGTTATTCCGAAGGTTCGCTATTCCTAAAATGAAATCAGGTTCGTTATTCCGAAGGTTCGTTAGTCCGAAAATAAAATCGGGTTCGTTATTCCGAAGGTTCGTTATTCCGAAGGTTCGCTATTCCTAAAATGAAATCAGGTTTGTTATTCCGAAGGTTCGTTAGTCCGAAAATAAAATCGGGTTCGTTATTCCGAAGGTTCGCTATTCCTAAAATGAAATCAGGTTCGTTATTCCGAAGGTTCGTTAGTCCGAAAATAAAATCGGGTTCGTTATTCCGAAGGTTCGTTATTCCGAAGGTCTGTTATTCCGAGGGTTCGTTATTCCGAAGGTTCGCTATTCCTAAACTGAAATCGGGTTCGTTAATCCGAAAATTAATTTGGGTTTGTTATAATGCTAACATTTCATATAAAGAGATAAAATAAACTTTAATGTTTGATTGGTCTGGCCAAGGGAGGGAAAGCGGGAGGGATATCATATGCATAATGCAGGCTGTAAATTAAATAAACAAAACACAAATTATAGTATTATAACAAACCCGAATTTAATTTTCGGATTAACGAACCCTATTTTATTCTCGGTTTAATGAACCTTCGGAATAACGAACCTTCGGAATAACGAACCCGATTTTTTTCTTCGGATAAACGAACCTTCGGAATAACGAACCCGATTTAGTTTTAGGAATAGCGAACCTTCGGAATAACGAACCCTCGGAATAACGAACCTTCGGAATAACGAACCTTCGGAATAACGAACCTTCGGAATAACTGAACCTTCGGAATAATGAACCTTCGGAATAACGGACTGTAACCAACATTTTAACAGCACTCGGTGAACATGCATATCAGAGCACATTAATACATATTTGATCAACTCTACGTCAGTTTTTGCCGCCAACAAAGCAACTGTATCCCTTTAATTGTTGTATCATTATGTATGTTTGTTTTAAAAGAATGCCAGATATTTTTTTTTAAATGCTCAGACTACTTTAAAAAAATCTAAATAGGTTGTTAAAAGTTGTTGATGATATCTCTAATGCATCATTATTTTAACAAAACATTAAATGCACAATTTTGTATGAAAAATGGCTAAAACCAATGATTTTTTTAGAGAGCGCCCTCTTGAGTTGTAACGGCTCTTTTTGAATGATAACAGGGGTTTTACTTAATCGTTTGTAATTGTGTGTACTTAATTTTCGAGCATGGTGAAGTTTTGTACCGTATGATTTTGTACCGTAATGGTGCAGGTTTTGGTTACTACAACATGTCCCAAAATTAATTACAACGGGACTTTCTGCAACTATAACTTTAAAATAGTAGATCAATCAGAATGATATTTCAGGGTATGAAACTATAACTTGTTACCTACATCTTGAAGAAAACCCTATTCGATTTGCTTCAGTGGTCATGGAGAATGAGGATCTTTTGTCAATCATGTCAAGTGTCCATTTCCGTTCATAACGCGTGATGAACACAATGGACAACACGTCTCCTTACAAAACCTGGAGGGAAGGGACATCTGACATGATTGACAAAAGATCCTCATTCTCCATGACTACTGAAGCAAATCGAATATGGTTTTCTGCAAGATGTAGGTAATAAGTTATAGTTTCATACCATGAAATATCATTATGATTGATCTACTATCTTTTAAGTTATCGTTGCAGAAAGTCCCGTTGTAATTAATTTTGGGACATGTTGTAAAGTAAAGTTTGACCAATACCCAACTATCCCTTTAATAGGACCGTTAGCGTCTTCTGTTCAGTCTTCACCATCGTGATCATCACAAATACGGTAATATGTAGCGAACGGTATCATACTGTCTACAGATATGGGAAATGAAATGTAATGTTTGTTTTAAAGGACTGTCCGCCTTTTACATATCGTCTGAACAGTTTCCAGTAGACGGATGGGGATGAATGAAACACACACAAAAAATCCAGATCGAAAAGCCCTGTAATGAAAAACGAATGCGTCCCTCCACCAACCTATATGTCGTTCAATAAAGGCGTTTAACTGATTTAGCATAATATTACAACAATATTGTACTTATTCTTGTAAATGTATTGTGAAGCCGACATTTGTAAAGGTATGTCACGGGTCACGGAAAAGGGTGTCGAAAATGAAGAATATACAATTACATGTACTCAGTTTTAGCGAGGTTTGGATATTTTGTTTAGTATTCGCTTATGCCGTTGTCGATCTGTGCGCGGGTCACGTAGCACGGGTCTGCATGTGCGCGGGTCACGTATGGGTCACGCGCAGCAACGCGGTACTCCGTGGAATCCGTGTGCGAAATTTCGCACCGGGTGAATACTCGTATAATGCACAATTAAACGGTGTCAGTCGTTTTATTATTTTGAGGTCTATAACTCCACGAAAAAGAGATTTCATGCTCTAATTTCTTCAGGCATGCTGTTAAAAGACATTTTCTTTCATATAAGACAATAAGCTTTTTAAAATAATTAATTCAAAGATAATATAAAGAAAATGACCATAAATATAATGTGATTAAAAGAGGGCAAAAAAATGGGATTCCAACGGGATTCGAACCCGAGACCTCCGGATTGCTAGACCGGTGCTCTACCGACTGGGCTATAGAAAACCCTAGTACAGCTCGTCCCTGAAATCCCTTAATTCTTATTGCCCGAGTGGTCAGAAGCTATTATAAACCTGACATAAACCCGAATGATACAAACCAACTTGGGGATATATGCGACGGATCGCCGAAGTGATGCAGCTTTTTTAAAACAACAATGGGCCGTATGCATAAAAACAAGCAATTGCTTGCAAGCAAAAGCATTTGCTTACAAGTACAAGCAATTGCTTACTGCTCGTAAGCAATTGCTTACCAAACAAGCAATTGCTTAAAACCGTATGCATAAAACGAACCTTTTGCTTGTCTTGATAAGCAATTGCTTGCGTTTTTTCAAGCACATCCAGACCAGCTTGAGCTCTTGCTTACTCAGGGCATTCGCGTTTAAGGATCAATTTTTCGTACCCGTTTCAGGATGATTTCAAGCTCCATATTCCAGAGGTTATGTTGTGATCAAATTCCTGTTATTTTACGACTTTTTACGGCAATTTTTGTCCATCGATCTGCACAGAAACTCCCTGATGCTCCGCGCTGTTTCCCCCCTATTTGCGTAATAAAAAATACTGCTGCCAGGTCGGGCACGAAGCGTTGTTGCCCTGCAGTGCGATGTTCGCACAACCGTAACGATCCTTTGTCCAACACGTAAGCAATTGCTTAGGCAGTGCAAGCAAAAGGTTTGAGCACAAGCAAAGGCTTGTGCATACGTATTTAAGCAATTGCTTGAACTTGATCTTTTGCTTGACAAGCTCTTGCTTGTGCTTAAAGCATTTGCTTATAAGCAATTGCTTGTTTTTATGCATACGGCCCAATGCCAGTAATTTCATCCTGTACGGGGCCCTAGACAGCAGCCCCAAAGTGCCCAACCCAAGTGGTGTTAACCCCGTTTTCACACAAGATTGCCGCTCTAAAGACACCCGATTTTCAAAAATTGCCGCTCCATATATAGACCCCCGGAATGACTTGGCTAGGTAGTTGAGTAGCGCCAAGTTCATTATTCTTCTTCTAGTCAGCTCCTTAGACCACCATTTGAGCCTTTTTGAGGGTTTCCGTAGGTCTTTGGTAGCTCCAAGTCTATGTATTTTGTAGTTTTAGTCTGCTCATTAGACCCTTAACTCCCGTTTCAGGGTTTTTGTAGCTCCAAAGACCCTATATTTGTTGCTTGCAGTCAGCTCTTAAGACCCCATTTCAGAGTTTTCAGCCCCGTCAAAAAATAATTCGAGTGCCCTCCCTCCTAGGGGGGGGGGGGGGGGGGGGGGGGTCAGAAACGCGATATGAATATGATATGATCAGTAAAGAGTCAACAATTACCAGTAACCTTTTAAACTATGTCACGCCTACAGAATTCGACTAGCCCATTGTCGTCAATATCAATGCACATCTCTTTGCGCAAGAGCATCTAGACAAAGTGCTCGTTGACATTCCCAGCCAGAGTTAGGCCGGTCATTTGTAATGTCATATCCTGGAAATGTCGGGACACAATGGGCGATTTCAAGTATGGTGTTTAAGGCCGGTGTTAGTGTTTATTAGACACTAATTGTTATATGCGAATTTACTGGGCCGTATGCATAAAAACAAGCAATTGCTTGTGCTAGCCTTTTGCTTGAATCGGTATGCATAAAAACAAGCAATTGCTTGCAAGCTAAAGCATTTGCTTACAAGCACAAGCAATTGCTTACTGCTCGTAAGCAATTGCTTACCAAACAAGCAATTGCTTAAAACCGTATGCAGAAAACGAACCTTTTACTTGTCTTGATAAGCAATTGCTTGCGTTTTTTCAAGAACATCCAGACCAGCTTGAGCTCTTGCTTACTCAGGGCATTCGCGTTTAAGGATCAAATTTTCGTACCGTTTCAGGATGATTTCAAGCTCCATATTCCAGAGGTTGGGCCGTATGCATAAAAACAAGCAATTGCTTGTGCTAGCCTTTTGCTTGAATCGGTATGCACACAAACAAGCAATTGCTTGCAAGCAAAAGCTTCTGCTTACAAGCACAAGCAATTGCTTACTGCTCGCAAGCAATTGCTAACCAAACAAGCAATTGCTTAAAACCGTATGCATAAAACGAACCTTTTACTTGTCTTGATAAGCAATTGCTTGCGTTTTTTCAAGCACCTCCAGACCAGCTTGAGCTCTTGCTTACTAAGGACATTCGCGTTTTAGAATCAAGTTTTCATACCGTTTCAGGATGATTTAGAACTCCTGGTTCCAGAGGTTATGTTGTGATTACATATTTAATCAAATGGCTGTTATTTTAGACATTTATATCCATGTAGGCAATTTTGTTCATGATTTGAAAATATTTGCGTAAGAAAAATACTGTTGCCAGGTCGGGCACGACCAGGGAAAGCTGCTATGCAAGGGACTACACGACGTTTTCATACACTACGAATCCCCTTTGTTGTCATGCAGTGCGATGTTCGCACAACCGTAACGATGCTTTGTTCAACACGTAAGCAATTGCTTAGGCAGTGTAAGCAAAAGGTTTCAGCACAAGCAAAAGCTTATGCATACGAAATTAAGCAATTGCTTGAACTTGATCTTTTGCTTGACAAGCTCTTGCTTGTGCTTGAAGCAATTGCTTATAAGCAATTGCTACGTTTTATGCATACGGCCCGTTATGTTGTGAAAAAATTCCTGTTATTTTAGACTTTTTACGGCAATTTTTGTCCATCGATCTGCACAGAAACCCCCCTGATGCTCTGCGCTGTTTCCCCTTATTTGCGTAATAAAAAATACTGCTGCCAGGTCGGGCACGAAGCGTTGTTGCCCTGCAGTGCGATGTTCGCACAACCGTAACGATCCTTTGTCCAACACGTAAGCAATTGCTTATGCTACAGTCACATTTGCTCTACGGCGAGCGTACGGCGGCCGTACGCCCCCGAAATCGAGAGAAACGTGCGGCGGCCGCAGAAAATCTGCGGTGGTCGCAGGGTCCCCGTACGGCGTAACCGTATATTTTACAGGCCGTAGGGGTCGCCGTAGAATTATAACTAAAAGTTATAACTCTTTTTCATTTATACGGTCGCCGAAGCAATTATACTCGCCGTAGCCATGGCTACCACTCCTGTACTCTATAGAGGTGTAGCTGTAGCGTCAGTCTGGCCGCACGGTTGCCGTATGGCCCCCGTGCGGCCGCCTTGCGGTCGCCTTGCGGTCGCCTTGCGGTCGCCTTGCGGTCGCCTTGCGGTCGCCTTGCGGGTGCCTTGCGTCTGCCTTGATATTTGTTCAAATAACCTACGGCAACCGCAGGGACGCCCTAAGGCAACCGTGCGTCATGACTTAAAGGCCGTACGGCAGCCGCAGATTTTCTGTCTCCACAATTAAAGATACGCCGTGCGGCGGCCGTGGCAAATGTGACTGCTAATGCATGTGACCGTAGAAATTCTACGGCGGCCTTATTTTTGTAATTGGCCGTAGAAATTTTAGACCGTACGGCCGCCGTGTCAAATGTGACTGAGCCATTAGGCAGTGCAAGCAAAAGGTTTCAGCACAAGCAAAGGCTTGTGCATACGAATTTAAGCAATTGCTTGAACTTGATCTTTTGCTTGACAAGCTCTTGCTTGTGCTTAAAGCATTTGCTTATAAGCAATTGCTTGTTTTTATGCATACGGCCCACTATCGTAGATGGCGTTGAGCTAGTGTTAGTGTTTAGTCAACACTAACAGCAGCCTTAACACCGTACTTGAAATGAGTTGGTGTTCGAGGTTTGACCTCTATTTGTTGACGTATTTCCGGAAGTACCACGTGGTAGCTGGTGTTTAGCGTCGTCTGCTAACCAGCCAAATGGTGTTAGTGTTGAGACTCTATATGCAAAACTCCATAGAGAACACTAATCTCTAAGGGATCGAAATGAAAATCATTTCAAGTTCAGTTCGGGTGTGTTACTGTTAAGGTGGGATTGACAGTGGGCCTATCCGAGCATTAAAATCACAATTCTTAAAGGGGACCACCAGGCAAAGAATAACACATTATTATATGTTTTGGTACCGTTTTGTGATATCAAATAGGACCCAACATTTTGCAAAGGGTTGTGTAATTCATAAACAAAGCAATTAATTTCCACCACTTACGGAACCACTGCTATTTCCTGGTTCCATACGGGCCAACCATTTGCGAGTGCGCCAATGCTATTCACGCGCACGTTTGTAAACAATAGATTCCCGGGCGATTCGTTCGCTCTGCACACGTTGCAATTCACCGCACACATAGCAGTCTGCATAATTCAGACCGCATGAACGCATGCTTTAGAATGGTGATGCGTTTCCAATTACAGTGTATAAATGTACATGTTGTTTATGTTCATGTGTAGGCTACATGTGATATTAATGTTTATAAACATATGCTTAAAAAAAAACAAAATGGCCGCCAACCTGTCTATAGTGGCCACCTGTCTATAGCGGCCACTTTTCAAGTTTCCCTTGAGCGGCCGCTATAGACAGGTTTGACTGTATATATTTTTTCTGGAAACATATTTTTGTGAACTTGTTGATGGAATGGAATACTAAAGATGTTACCTTTCTTTAATAAGAATATTATTTTTGGGTGGTGGTACCCTTATGAAATGGTGGTGTTTTTGTTAGTCTGAGCATGTAAAAAGGTGAAATTTTTAAACATTTCAGGGTGAAATGCGGCCAATAAAAGACCATTCACGCACTACAAGACTGCGCCATCACCGCATGCTATCTCAATCAAGGTACAGGTGGATAATTAATTCTTCAATTTGAAAACGAATAAACCAAAATGAAAATTTGACCAGAATCCCATTTTTTTTGGCGATTTTAAAAATGGAAAAACGACCAGAATTCAATATCCATTTTCAAATAGAAAAACGAAATATTGAAAACCGAATATTGGCGAGTGTTTCGTATTTCAGAATCCAAATCTACTGACCGATACTAATCTAAAGAATGTAGCTCAACCATGAGTGTTGTTATCTAACACCACGTGTACTGACCACTGTAGAGGTCAGTGGTAGCAAGGAGGTATAAGGTTAGCTACCTTATACCTCCTTGCAGTACAGTCTACATGGCAGACCCACTATCATAACAAAGGGGGACCCAGCTAACACATAACATTTTACAAACATTTTCGTAAGGTCTCAAAGTTGTTAACAATAAATGTTTTCTAACAAACAATACAAAAACATTAAAGCAACATTATATTTGTTAGAGCGAATGTTTTAATAATAATTATACAACATTAAGAAAAATGTGTTTTTGTAACATGTTAAATACATCAAAACGGAAATTATATAATGAACGAAATAATGTTGTTAAAAATGTTGTATTCAAGTTAAATGTCATTCTATGTTTAATGTTGAAACAACATTTGCTAGGAAACAAAATATTATAAACATTTGTTTAATGCTATTTTTTTCTTAAAAAAAAACATTTACTTATAATGTCTATAATAAAATGTTTCACAAATACAAAACAAAATATTGTAATAATATCTACTTAAGATGTCCTTAAAACATCATGATGTTATGATAACATAATCTCAAGTTTTGTCACAATATAAAAAAAATGTATCAATAACATTAGGACAGAAATGTTTTTTATTTGTATTTAATGTAGTGTTAAATAACATTTGCAATAAAATGTAAATATTGGAAGCATTTTTGAATGGTATTTTCTATCTTTAATAACAACATTTCCATATAATGTCAATAACAAGATGTATTTTAAATGCAACAGCGAAACATTTTTTAAAAGGCTAAGTAATATGTCATTAAAACATCAACTTGATGTTATAATAACATTATAAAAGATTTTATACAATATCTCAATAACGTTAGAATAACAAAACTGTTGAAATGTTTGAGATTTACAATTTATAACGTTTTAAAAATACTTTTACAAAATGTTTAATTCTATCACTACTTTAATATTAAGCCAAGTTTGATATACTGATAAATAAAATGTTATGAATAAAGTTGTGTACTAATTGCATGACATTCTTAATTAATGTTTATAAAACATTTTCCAGAAAAAGTTGTATGACAAACATTTTTAAAATGTTGACTTTTTCTTTTAAAAAATCATTTACGATTAATGTCATTTACTAAATAGTTTATAAATGCAGACGCAAAATATTGTTGAAAGGTATTTTTGAGATGTTCTTAAAACATTAATTGTATGTTAAGATAACATAATCTAAGATTTTGTTATAATATTGCACAAACGTTTTAACAACCCTAAGATTGAAATGTTTTAGAATATAATTTCATGACGTTTCAAAAACAATTTTACAAAATGTTAAAGTTTATTACCAATTTTTAAAAAAAGTTCTATAAGCTAAAGAAAAAATGTTATGAATAATATTGTGTAATAATCGCATGATATTCTAAATCAATGTTTAACAAATATTTTACAGAAAATGTAAGTTTAAAAAACATCTTTAAAATGTTTACTTTTGTATCAAATAAAAACATTCACTACTGATTTCAATCACTAAATGTTTTATGAATGCAGACGCGAGATATTGTTGAAAGGCATTGTTAAAGTGTGTTTACGATTCACATTTTATAACGTTTTAAAAATGATTTTACAAAATATTGCACAAACGTTTTAACAACCCTAAGATTGAAATGTTTTAGAATATAATTTTATGACGTTTCAAAAACAATTTTACAAAATGTTAAATTTTATTACCAATTTAAGATTTTAAAATAAGTTCTATAAGCTAAAGAAAAAATGTTATGAATAATATTGTGTAATAATCGCATGATATTCTAAATCAATGTTTAACAAATATTTTACAGAAAATGTAAGTTTAAAAAACATCTTTAAAATGTTTACTTTTGTATCAAATAAAAACATTCACTACTGATTTCAATCACTTAATGTTTTATGAATGCAGACGCGTAATATTGTTGAAAGGCATTGTTGAAATGTTTACGATTCACATTTTATAACGTTTTAAAAATGATTATTCAAAATATTGCACAAACGTTTTAACAACCCTAAGATTGAAATGTTTTAGAATATAATTTTATGACGTTTCAAAAACAATTTTACAAAATGTAAAATTTTATTACCAATTTAAGATTTAAAAAAAAGTTCTATAAGCTAAAGAAAAAATGTTATGAATAATATTGTGTAATAATCGCATGATATTCTAAATCAATGTTTAAAAAATATTTTACAGAAAATGTAAGTTTAAAAAACATCTTCAAAATGTTTACTTTTGTATCAAATAAAAAAAAAACATTCACTACTGATTTCAATCACTAAATGTTTTATGAATGCAGACGCGAAATATTGTTGAAAGGCATTGTTGAAATGTTTACGATTCACATTTTATAACGTTTTAGAAATGATTTTACAAAATGTTTCATACTATCACAAATTTAGCATTAATCCAAGTTTGATATACTGAGAAAGAAAATGTTATGAATAAGGTTGTGTACTAATTGCATGACATTCTTAATGAATGCTTATGAAACATTTTCCCGAAAAAGTTGTATAACAAACATTTTTAAAATGTTGACTTTTTCTTTTGAAAAAAACATTTACGATTAATATCTCAGCTAACACAAAACATTTTAAAAACATTTCCGTAAGGTTTTTCCTAACTTCAAATGTTTTCAAACAAACAGTATAAAAATATTTAAGCAACATTATATTTTTTAAAGTGAATGTTTTAATAATAATTATTCAACATTAAGTAAACTGTTATTTTTGAAACATATTTACAATATTAAAACAAAAATAATATATTCAGATAAATAATGTTATGAAGAATGTTTTATAAAAAACAAATACCACTCTATTTTAAATGTTAAGACAACATTTTCCAGGAAACAAAATATGACAAATATTTGTTAAATGTTGATTTTTCCTTTAAGAAAAACATTAACTTCTAATGTTGATAATAGAATGTGTTATTAATGCCAAAACAAAATATTATAATAGTATCTAATTAAGATGTCTTAAAAACATTAACCTGATGTTTTGATAACATAATCTAAGATTTGTTTACAATATTCAAAAAATGTTCCAACAACATAAGGACGGAAATGTTTTCGACTTGTATTTGATTTATTGTTAAACAACATGTTCAATGAAATGTAAATATCACAAACATGTTTAAATGGTATTTTATTTCCTTAAGAAAACATTTACCTCTAATGTCTATAACTGAATGTTTTTAAAATGCAAGAGCGAAACATTCTTAAAAAGTCTATTTAAAATGTCCTTAAACATAAACTAGATGTCATAATAACATAATTTAAGTTTTTGCTACAATATTCCAATAACTTTTCAACAATATTAGAATTGAAATGTTTTAGATTCACATTTTATGGCGTTTTAAAGATGATTTTACAAAATGTTTCATTTTATCACAAATTTAACATTAAAAATAGTTATATATACGGGGAAAGAAAATGTTAAGAATCATGCTGTGTATTAATCGCATGACATCCTGCATCAATGTTTAAAAGACATTTTCTAGAAAATGTAAGTATGACAAACATTTTTAAAATGATGACTGTTTTCTTAAATAAAAACATTTACTACTAATGTCAATAAATTAATGTTTTTAGGATGCTAGAGCGAAACATTTTATAAAAGTATTTTTAGAATGTCCTTAACACATGAACTAGATGGTATAATTACATACTTTAAGTTTTGGCCATAATATTTCAATAACGTTTCAACAACATTACAATTGAAATGTTTTTGATTCATATTGTATGACGTTTTAAAGATGATTTGACAAAATGTTTCATTTATCACAAATTTAACATTTAAAAAAGATCTATATACTGAAATAGAAAATGTTATGAATCATGCTGTGTAATAATCGCATGACATACTGCATCAATGTTTAAAAGACATTTTGTAGAAAATGTAAGTATGACAAACATTTTTTTAAAGTTGACTGTTTTCTTAAATAAAAACATTTACTACTAATGTCAATAAATCAATGTTTTTAAAATGCTAGCGCGAAACATTCTTAAAAAGACTATTTAAAATATCCTTAAAACATAAACTTGATGTTATCATAGCACAATTAAAGTTTTTGCTACAATATTCCAATAGCGTTTCAACAACATTACAATTGAAATGTTTTAGATTCACATTTTATGACGCTTTAAAGATAATTTTAATAATTTATTTTTATTATTATTAAAGATAATTTTACAAAATGTTCCATTTTATCACAAATTTAACATTCAAAATAGTTATATAATACTGAGAAGAAAAGGTTATGAATCATTTTGTGTTATAATCGCATTGCATCCTGCATCAATGTTTACTTCTAATGTCTATAACTTTATGTTTTTAAAATGCAAGAGCGAAACATTTGTTAAAAGTCTATTTAAAAACATAAACCTGATGTTATAATAAAGTTATTTTTAGTTAATTTTTTAAGTCTGTTAATATAACAGATTATAAATATGATATGCTTGAATATTTAGTTGGTGACCTGAGAATTTTTCTCTTTTTTTGTTGCTAAAATGTCATTTTGATCCCTGTCACCTTTAAACTTTGTATACTCACGACTCAAGACTCAAGGAAAACAATTGTTTTATTTTGAAAAATACTTAGTGTAAGTTTGACCTGAATCGGATAATGTTCGGCTTCTTCGTTAAACATTTATTTTTTTTTTTTTGGGGGGGGGGGGGTAAAACCTTGGGAACGTATTTTGTATACCTTTACAAGCCCCCAGCATTAATTTCAGGTGATTCAAAGAATGTTTCGCGAACATTTTCAAAATTTTCGAAAATTGATAATATTCTGTCTTAGCTTGTAAATTATTTTCTTGAGAATGAAGAAGTTACTAAATGAGACATATAATTAGAAATGGCTAGCAACTCATAATTAACGGAAATATGTATAATTTATTGCATAATACTAGTAATTGGCTGAAAAAATAACTAAACTTATAAAACATACATCTGCCTGATGCAAAATCACGCAAATGGAAAAGTTGTTCTGTGACCTTTGACCTTTGACCTAATGAGCTTAAAATCACAGCAGTTAATCTACCTATCAAGATACATGGATATACCAAGTTAGTGACGATTGGTCATTTGGTTCCTGAGAAGGCAAAAACAAGATATTTCGTGAGAATTTTCAAATTTGTATTAATTGATAATACAGAAAATGGTCATAACTTTTTAAAAAATGATCCGAAATGTCTCAAATTGAGAGAGAATGCTTACTAAGATGTCTTCTTAATTATTAATTTTTTTTTTCAAAATCGGACTTAACCCTTATTTTTATGTATGTATGTATTCATGCCACATTACCAGCCACTTGCATTTTTTTAAAATTTGATGTCACGATATCAAAAAACAGTGACCGGTTTGACCTGGGCCTTATAGGGTTCCGGGGGGATGCTAACGCGCATAAAATACGTTTTGTTTGCAAAGCTCACTTTTGAGTTTTAACGACTCTTTTGAATTATAACAGCCTTTTAACTTAATTGTTTGTAATTTTTATATTGTTCGAGCAGTAGGGAGTGATAACTATTAGTTTGTATAGATTGTAGTATGATGCAGGTTTTGGTTAGTAATATTGAGCTTGACAACCTGTACTAATTTATTAATACAACTGATACCTGTGATATAGGTGTATGTAGTGATACAAAAGTTGAAATGCAAACAGACATAATAGCACTTGCATGGAAAGAGATGCAAAGGAGGCAATAATCGTTCATACTAGACAGTTAACATATGTGACAAGCGATTAGTATTTATAATTCTTTTACATGGTTACATAAGAAATAATTTATAAACATATTTATTCCTCATATTTTATAATGATTACAAATGTTTTGTCAAAACATCATAAAAACATCAATACAATATTTGCCAGAGGTTTATGAATATTCATGAGCTAATTTGTGCTTTTGCAAAATGGAAATATAATATGTTTTTTCCCCGTAACTTTGTAAAATAATTATCAAAATTTATGTTTTGATTTAAATTAGTGTAATTAATCATCAGTGGACTCGTGCGAACCACTTTAGGATGAAAATTTAATAATGCAATATCGTAATACCGTCTGTGTTTATTACAAAGTTCATAATCTCTAACCATTACAAAACATACATGGTGTTTTACTCTGTATATAAGCTAAGCGTGAACAAGGAAAGATGGATAGGAACGATAGGTGTAGGTTTAGGCATAGCTGGTATAGGTCGTAGGATATTATTGTATGTTAGGATGTTAGGATAGGATAGGATTAGGATAGGACTAGGCAATGCGATTAGGATAATACTTGGTAATTGCAAATTGCGTAATAAAGATTCAAAGTATGAAAGGTATGTTTAACATGTTTTGTGCACATTCAAATCAAACGTTACAAAAACGTTTTAATGGAATGTTCTCGAAATATGTTGTAAAAATGTTATTTTAATGTTTTACTGTGAGCACACTACAACACTGTAAGCATGTTATACAAATGATATAATGTGTCATCATGAGCTTTTTTGAGACCACACATTTTAACATTTAAACAACAATTTAATATTAACGTCATTATTATATTTTACTTTCATGTTTTACAAATGTTTTCGTTTTCATTGTTTTTTGTAATCAAATTAACATCTTTCTTACATTGATGAAAACATTTTTGAAAATGTCATTAAGCCATTGTGAGCTCTTTTTGATCCCACACGTTTGAACATCTATATAACATTTTAAAATTAACGTCATTATTATATTTTACTATCATGTTCTACAAATGTTTTCGTTTTCATTATTTTTGTAATTAAATTAACATTTTTCTTACATTGATAAAACATTTTTGAAAATGTCATTAAGCCATTGTGAGCTCTTTTTGATCCCACACGTTTTAACATCTATATAACATTTTCTGAAACATTATGAGGACTTTATCAGAACAGGTTTACAACATTTATATAATGTTTTTGTGTTAGCTGGGGAGGGGGCTGGATACGAGTGGATCGATTTATACCAAAGTGCGATAATTATTAATATACAGTGCGAGTTAAAAAAAAAAAAAGAAACCGGACAATGATAGCTTCTAAATCCATAATTCGAAACATATATATATTGATATTGGTATCATGTTAAAGCTTGGGAAATTGCCTTTAAAATGATATATCATAAACTTTGATCGCTTTACGCTTCATCGAACACAACCAAAGTCATGCAAAAACTACCTGTGTCCAAGTTTGTCGTTGTTTTGTTATATCATGAATGGATGCGTATGTTTACCGTTTTTTTCTCAAAAGAACATTTTAAGAATATTAGTCCAGCGGCATAGTCCCCTTTATTAGCCGAATCGTTCACTTTTGTCTAAAAGCATGAAATTTGGCACACATGTAGAGTAATGTATTTTAAGCAATTTGGGTATTGAGTCCTCGGGAATTTTGCCCAGGAGAGCATTGAGTAATGAAGTGATAGAGGGTTATGTTGATATATGCATCATTATTCATCCTATTCTTCCTAAACAAGTCTATTCAAGTGCTAACAACATTAGACCATAATACAAGAATATAATATAGTCCAAATCAATCAATATGAAGTCCAGTCTTTTCAAAACGACCGCCGTTAAGTATTGGAATATTACAATTTTGTAGAATATTTGCGTTATTGTTCTCAATCTTTCTTAACTAGTATATTCAATGTTCAAAACAAAATGTATTTTAACAAAATGTCAATATGTAAAAAACAATACACATGGCGGCCATTCTGAATTCAACTCATCTAAATCCTTATCAAATAAAGTATTCCTATACATTCTGTCTGAACCAAACAAGATCAGCTTCTGTATTGTAATGTTCGGTTACATTTGCATTTGTTTTGCTTGCTCACAAATCGTCACTAAGTTTCCTTTTCATATGTGTGCAGAATGGAAGAATCCGCCCACACCTATTCTTGACACAGCTAGTACAGCGCCATGTTCACGGACCGGTGCACTCTATTGTAGGTGGGGAAATTGCTCCCTGGTTGTGCGGAGAGGGGCATTGAAAAGACTACATTGCTTTTTTGAACACTCCCCGTTTTCTCTGCACCTCTTTCTCTTTCTTTTTAAACTGTCACACTGCTGTTTTTTTGCGCACTATAAACTGCATGTCGTCCGGTGAGAGCGAGAAGGGCATTAAAAGGTAGTGTTGACTGAGTATTGGTATTTCCCGAAGTGCCCCCCCCCCCCATATTTTTTTGTGAGATAATGAAAAACTTACTGTCAAATTCGAAAGAACATACAATTTTAATGACAGAATAAACTTTATTTGATCAAAATCGGTTCAGAAACGGCTGAAATATCCATAAATATATTTTTATTCAAAATGTTTTTCACCGGCAATCACCGGGCGATATTTAGACTCGTTAGAAAAATTAAAAAAAATAAATGCTCGAAGACTACTTTGAAAAAAAATCAGAATAGGTTTTTAAAAAGTCGTTGATGATATCTCTATTGAATCATTATTTTAACAAACATTAAAGGTATGGTGTCAAGAAAATCAGCTGAAAATGGCATTTTAGCCCTTCAGAAAGCCACTTACATGTAGATTTCGAATAAAACAACTGTTTTGCACTTGGAAAATTATTTATAAATGATATGAGGACCTGAAAATTTACTTTGAAAGTGCCCCCCAAAAAAATTGAGTTCGGGCGAAGAAAAATGACGTCATAGTTGTGACGTCATCTGCAGGCAATCACAGGATCCCCGATACTCTAATTGTCATAGACGTACACGCTGAGCGCATCTAATCACATTGACAGAGAGATATTATTTCGATTTTTTTCAATATCTACATACATTTGTTTGAGTTTATAATTATGGAGGATCCACACCCAGATTCATCTGATTCTAACAGTGAGCGTGAATTAGACGAAAGATCTGGATCAGAGTCAGAATCGAGTTTTGAATTGACAGTTCCTGAAGATAAAATTCCAAATTGTGCGTCGGCAGCCAAAATGGAATGGAAGTGATAGAGGTGCAACCGAACAGATTTGTTGAGCGTGGCTGAGCAAATTCATGACAATTTCCCCATAATTGCAGACACCATTATTATAATTCTTATTTCATTATTTGTCTCCACAAATACAACAAATATAATTGCCAAATAAAGGCGCATACTCACTCTAAAATCGCTTCGAGGAAGTCTCCGATATGATTATAGCAATCGTATACCCAGCCCCCTCGCAGACAGGTCTTCCGGCCATTAGCACGCAAGAGCGCTGCGGCTAGCCCAGGCCTAGCCTAACCATAATAAGTGGCGGCTTCATCCGATCACGTCTCAAAACATGGTGTACAAAAATGCGGTGTTTCGCACTCAAATTCATCTTTTTATGCGGCAATAAAATGACAAGCATCATTGCTTTGATGGATCTTTTTAACAATATTTACGGAAATATATTTACAGAACATTCAGAATTACCTCGGTTTTGAGCAAAATATTACTTTTCCCCAAAGTAAACAAATCCAAAACTCAAGTCGTTGGCGAGCGTGCGGGAGGTTGAACATAGTCAATCAATTTCTGGGCATCGATATCATACACGTAGTCTACGCCGTTTGCAAATTAACAACAAAACTACAAAAGAGCGCTAAGTTCAGTTCATTTATTGTTTTTTTCTCTGTCGGCATTCTAATGCCGACAGAGAAAAAAAACAATAAACATTGTCAAAGAGGCCACGAAAGTGATAGATTTGTCCATCTAAGGTAATCGTTCTTGTATTTGTTTGAAAAGCCATGCAAACATGTAAGTACATTATACAAATATACAATGACACTCGAGGATCTAGCTAAAACTATTCGCATCGAAGGAACATCAAATAGTACTGTTCTCCCGAGGGCCATCGGCCCGAGGGAGAATGGTACTATTGTTGTTCCTGAGTGCGAATAGTTTAAGCTTGTTCCGAGAATGAGTCATTGTATATTTGTTTTATATCCCTTCGACCTGTATTGTTCAAATAAAATTTAAAGTATAATATAAAGAAAAACAAACCATTGAACATGGCACCATCACTTACTGTGTTCTGTTTGTGACACTGGCCCCCTTTGCGTAATATTCCTAACGCAGAGCGCGTATTGCGCTACCTTTCCATTCATGAGTACGCGCATTAACAACTATTGCGCACCCAAATGCCAAACACGCGCAGCAATGTGAATAATTAACATGTATGATTGAATGGGGAAATAAATTACACATACACACACACGGTGTGCATGTGCCATAGTGCAGTGACCGCTGCAATTTAATTGTCGAATGACGAATTACTGTCACGGCCGGCCACTGAAGATCAACGATGCAAATTGTGCCCCATTTTCGGAAGTTATGCATTCGAATACCGCCATGTTATACATGAAATTCATCTCTAGAATATTCTTTGGAACTTATTGATATTCACGGTAACAATATTCTGTATTTTTTTGTTTAATTACTCTTTAGAAAAGCTGGTCGAGCATCTATCGCAAGCTAAAACAAGACATCCGCTCGCTGAGAGGTTGTTATAACACGCATCTCTACACCTGAGCGGGCAAAAAAAATCTATGATCTTGCTTTGTTTGTTTTGTTTTTATTTATTTTGTTTGGGGGAGGGGGGACATAGTACCTTTTTTCCGGGGGAAAAGGTGAACTATGCGTGACGTCACGTCACAATACAAAGGGTACTATTCACCGGTACTATTCACCGGGAAACGTCTTTTCTAGTCAAAACTATTCTTTTTCTTGTTGTGTACACTCCTAATGCAACAATCTTACGAGAAGGGATATAATAAGAAATAGTCTAGAATAGGTGCGATCGTAATAATCTTGCATTTTTGTTACTTTTCAGAACTTGTAATACATAGGTAGTTGGCGCGGCAGCTAGCACGCGAGAGCATAACCTGTCTTGCCGCGCGGCCCCCCGAAACTCTGGCAGACCTGCACACACTCGCTAGGTCCTTCCCAGTCGGCCCTCGTTAATTTAACCTTTGAGTTCTAAATCCGTGGATCCTTATGGAAAACGGTGCAGGCTAATACTTTCCTTAGATGTGTTGCTGCATCTTGCTAAAATTCATTCCTGAGGCAATTTCAGTTAATCCTCAATTTTCAAGCAAATACGAGTTTGTATTACTAGCAAGTCAAAGTGTTTGCATTGAACCACGTTGTAAACAATTCTCGCTCTTCCGTGTTATTGCCTGCAGGTGACGTCATGACTCATGAGCTCATCGCTCCGCTAAAATTACTTTTTTAGGAGTATGGAACGCCGACGCGAAAAAGAGCCAAAAATGTGCATGAAATTTTCCTTTTTTGCCCAACTTAAGGATAAAAAAAGAAAAAGAATGTGGTATATCAATAAAGGCACATATTCAAAGCTATAAAGCTGAATCAAAGCCGGGATTGCGCCCCTCCTTTAAATGCACAATTTTGTATGAAAAAAGGCTAAAACCAATGATTTGTTTTAAATAGCGCCCTCTTGAGTTGTAACGGCTCTTTTTGAATGATAACAGGGGTTTTACTTAGTCGTTTGTAATTGTCTATACTTTTCGAGCATGGTGAAGTTATAACTATTACTTTGTACCGTAATGGTGCAGGTTTTGGTTACTAAAGTTAAGTTTGACCAATACTCAACTGGTATTCCTTTAAGTTGACTTTTAGCTAAATTTAGATTTTCAAACTATCTTGTAGGTCGAAACCTTCTCTATGTGATGTCAAATTGCCAGATAATAGGTTTTTCTAGTTTGGGGAGTACTAATACTACATTAAAGGTGGACATTTTTTGTTTGCACAAGGTTCCTGAACTTTAACGTGATCAATCAACTTAATGAGATTGTCCAAAAAGTGATATTTGAGACTTACACTTCATTGTAAGATTCTTCTGAATGCTATGGGATATTTTCATAGAAAAAGAACAATATTTACCTAGTGAAACAAGTCAAAATTGATGTAAGATTTTGTCCCGGATTGTTCGCCTGAGGTAACCAAATTCTGTAACTTTGTACTACGATCGAAAAGCATACCTTAAAGGGATCTAGTAACTTTGTTGACAAGTGCAAAAAGTGATGAGTGGTTGATACAATGTAGATTGTTGTTATCCAGTATGTCCACTGGGCATGCTGGGTGTTGTGTGAAAATTTCAAGTTAAATGGACGTTAAATGGCCGAGTAATGAGCACAAACGCAAAGTGATATTCACTAATTCATTGCACTCACTTCGTACACGGTTTTTGCGGTCCAGTGGATAGTTTAACATCTGAACACTTCAATCGTAAATATTTTTCTAACGAAAGGGAAATTTGAAAAACCGAAACCTGTCCATTGTCTTTATTGTTAATACAAATACAACAAGGTATGAGAGAACCGCTAGAATTCCAATTAGATTTTGAGGATTTGGAAGTCCCTTTAACGGTTTTCAATTCAATCTTAAATATCTCCATTATTGGGTGAAAACGCATGTTTTCCACATCTAAATGTAGTTTGTACCCCTACAAACCATATATCAATGGAAAGCTTATGAAATTTGCTACATGATGATAACAGTTTTGGTAATGTTTGCACTTAAAACTAAAAATTAGGGATGGTTTTGTGTCAACATTTATTTTTTTCAAAATTCTCACTTAAAATTTGAAAATGCATCTCCTTCTTAATGCAAGGTCTAATTCATATAGTTTCTTTTTCTTACCAAAATACACACTGTCAGTAATCATGCTATTGGAGCTTTTTAATTTATTTCCATCAGAAAGTTTATAAATCTTGACTTTTGTAAAAATCAGATAAATCAAAAATTTCCATTGATTTTTCTTCATAGCCCCACTCCTGAAGGAGGTATCCAAAAAAGCTCCAATAGGAATATTGTACACAATCAGATCTTGAATCACTCCAAATTTCATTACAATTGGACCTTTACTTTTTAAGTTATTATAATTTTTGTCTCCAAAAAATTGAATTTAAGTAATCGGCAGTTTAAAATGAGGGCGCAATTTCGCAATAATTGAAATAAGGATTTGTCATAATTTTTCGGACCATTTGATGCTGTAAACATGATGTATTGACGATTCATGGATCCTGCCATAATGTTGAATGTGCATAATCTGGGCAATAGCTGGGGCTATAACACTTCATGGTAACATCATGAAACAAAGCCTGTTCATTTTTTCTCTCTTCATTTTATAAGCCAAGTAAACTTGGTTTGTATCCACTTCCGGTTTGAAAATAAGCACTTCCGGTCTAGAAAAAAGGTTGAAAGCGGTATTTTAAACTCCTTTTTTCATAAGAAAAACTGTGAATTTGGATTAAGATGTCAATTCCATCTGAAAGTACATGTATTAAAATAGTGTTTGAGCAACAACAAAAAATAATAATACAAAACAAAAATTAATACCCCACCTCCAACCTTAAAGGGATAGTTGAGTTTTGGTATAGAGGGCGCTAAACAAAATAATTTTGGGTGAGATAATGAAAAACTGAGTGTCAAATTCGAAAGAGAATACAATTTTAATGACAGAATACAATTTATTTGATCAAAATCGATTCAGAAATGGCTGAAATATCCATAAACATAACCATTTGTAATAATTGTGGGGCCCCACAAATATTCGATAATTTTGAACCAGCCGTTAAACAATTTTTAAAAATGCTTCCTCTTGTCAAAAATTTATAAAAGAGGTTTTTAAATAGTTGTTGATTATCTCGCTATCTAATCACTATTTTAACAAACAATCATATATGCACAATATTTCATCTAAAATGGTTCAAACCGATGAATGTTTAGAGAGCGCCCTCTTGAGTTTTAACGGCTCTTTTTGAATGATAACAGGCTTTTTGCTTAGTCATTTGTAATTTTGTATTCCTTTCGAGCATGCTGGAGTTATATATATTTGTTTGTAATGTAATGGTGCAGGTTTTGGTTACTAAAATTTAGTTTGATCAAAACTGTATTCTCTTTTCCGAAACTCAACTATCCCTTTAAGAAAATCAAAACTAATGTAATTGTTCTGTTACCGTCCATAAGCCCAACACCAAAGTGCAAGAAAAGTCAGTGTGAAATTGCTTGAATTTGACAAAGTTGATTATCTCCAAAGTACAAAACTTTACTTTGCGCCCTTCTCTTTCTCAACCGAAAATGTGTACAAAAAGTGTATATCTGGTAAAAGAAGAGTTATATTATTTTTGTTTTCATGTTTTCGACTCTAATAAACATCCATTGTGATGGAATCCCGGGCTGGTTTCATGCAAGATTGCCAAAGTAAACAAGGCACGATATTAACATGATTAATATTTCGTGGTGGTATTTGTTCATTGTGAAAGAATCGGGGATCATAGTTGAGGGCAATTCTACAGAAGACCGCAAATACAAAGTATGTTTGCACAGAAGCAATTCACACACATGCATTCGCATGAGGCCTCTTTTAGTAAACCATCTCAATGCATGTTAGTTCTCTTTCTCAACCGAAAATGAGTACAAAAGTGTATCCTATATCTGGTAAAAGAAGAGTTATATTATTTTTGTTCTCATGTTTTCGACTCTAATAAACATCCATTGTGATGGAATCCTGGGCTGGTTTCATGCAAGATTGCCAAAGTATAAAAGGCACGATATTAATATGATTAATATATCGTGGTGGTATTTGTTAACTTCATTGTGAAAGAATCGGGGATCATGGTTGAGCGCAAGTATATAGAAGGCCGCAAATACAAAGTATGTTTGCACAGAAGCAATTCACACACATGTATTTGAGGCCTCTTTTTAGTAAATCCATCTCAATGCGTGTTGGTTCTATTTTAAAGGGATAGTAAAATGTAGGTCAAATTTAATTTTAGTACTCAAAACCTGCACCATAACATTACAAACTAATAGTTATAACTCCACCATGATCGAAAGGTATAAAACAAATAGCAACGACGAAGTAAAACAAACAATACACATGGCGGCCATTCTGAATACAAAATGGCGCCCATTATGAATTACAGTACATAGGGTTTGTGTAGATACATGCCATAGAGCTGTATAAGAAAACAAGAGGGCGGACTCGCGCATACCGCGCGCGCTCAGCGCTATGCCGATTAGAAGCACTGGCAGCCATGACCATTCCGGGCAGAAAGCGCGTCTCCGTGCATACGCCAATAGGCGAATGTACATGTTTGTGCGTGAATAGATGTTTCTGAGCAACTAAAACACATAAAGTTGATGTTTTTATGTGTGTGCGCGAGCTTGTTTATAGAATATGGGTGTTTTGTTTGTTTGTCTACATTTATGTATGTGTGTATAGGCTTTAGCGTGTGTAATTGTCCGTTAGTGCGTTTATGTGTGTGTACAAGGCAAGAAGCGGTAAGAGTGTCAGTTCATGTTTTAGTATGATATATTTTGCCAATGATACTAACATACTGTACATACATGTACATACACAAACATACACAAACAAACATACAAACATACATGACACACACGCACACATACACATTAATACACACATATAAACACGCACATTCTGATATATTTACATATATTCATGCATTATAAATAGCCAGCTAGCTATTTTATGGACATGCTGCTCACCAAAAGTACCAATGATCTCACACACACGAACATACTAACAAACATGCACACAAACACACATAATTATGCACATACTAACACACACATTACAATTTGTTGTGACACACGCATATATACCGAAACACAAACAGTCATAAAGGGAGTCGTATGACTCACCCCAAGACCCGACCAGAGAGGTGGGAAAGTCTTTCCCACCCCGACTTAATAATAAATGTGCGCGTACAATATACACAAACATACATACAAACACACAAACCCATACAAAAACACATACACGAAAACAAACACACATACACACACACCGCTCACACAGACACAAACCCATACAAAAACACATACACGAAAACAAACACACATACACACACACACACCGCTCACACAGACACACACTCATAAAAACCCACACATACACAAACACACACATACACACACACGGAACACACACAAACGCACGCACAGACATGCATACACTTATGCACGCACATGAACGCAAACCCATACAAAAACACATACACGAAAAAACACACACGCACACACACTCATAAAAACCCACACATACACAAACACACACATACATGCACACACACGGAACACACAGACACGCACGAACGCATGCACACACAAACACTCAGAACCCACGCACAATTTTTTTTTTAAAGTGATTTTTATCCCTCCAAATTATATACATACATTTTTGAATATAAACAAAATATAAATATACAATTATAATGAACGAATGTAGAAATGGTTACCTTACATACTGATACATAAACAATTACAAAACAACTGTATATTCAATTTCCTGACTTCATGGAATAAACATATTGGAGGTTATATAACTAAAGATAAAAGGAACTAAAATATGCTCCTTTACCCCCCTCCCCCCTTTAGCCCAAGAAAAACCCCATCCCCACCCAACCACCAATCACACCACAGTCACACACATACCTCAGACACCCATTCCAGTATATCTGCTCGTTTTGATTTCAACCTAATGCGGCGTTCCCACTGTCGTGCGATTAGTTACGATCGCCACGATTGGCCATTCGTAGCTGATCGTGAAGTAATCGTGGTGATCGTATCAGATATGATCAGATCGTACGGTCAGTCGTGGCAATCGTGTTGATCGTAGGAAATTTTCGGAACGGTTCAAAAAATGTCTACGATCAACACGATTAATTATCAATCGTCATCATCGCATCGGATCGTATTGGATCGTAACAAAACGCATCTAATCGTGCTTCCAAATCGTGGTGATCGGGATCAACCTTGGACAAGACAAACACCACGCTCTGTTAAGATGTGATGCGATCTCCCACGATCTGTCACGATCTATGGCGCTCTGTCGGGTACCATTGCTCACGACCTGACACGAATGACCCACGAGCAGATACGAGTTGATACGAGTAGATGCGAGTAAATGCGAGTAAATGCGAGTAGATACGAGATGTCGTGCTTTTTCACGGACGGTCACGATCTGTTACGGACTTCTCGCGCCCATATATATACCGAACGAGATTGAATGCGCCTCGTTCAGCGATCTGTCTTGAAGAGAGCACATCTTTACTGTCAACTTGCTTTTGCTAGTAATTTTGGAGCCTTTCAGAGATGCCACCCAAGGGTGCCAGACGCAAGAAGCGAAAAGGTCAGACTGTTCCACCCCCTGAGCCTGAACCAGTCCAGCCAGAGCCGGCACCAGAGGAGGCAGAGGAGACCACCCCACCCAGAAAACCAAGAGAAAGAAAACAGTAACTGCCTTTACTGAAGAGCAAAAGGAGGAAATCATTAAGTTCCACATTTAAAATTAAGTCATCTACAGCAAACGCCTGCGGGTTTCAAAGATGTCACCCAAAAAGAGGATCTCTTGGCTGCACAGGCAGCCAAAATTTAAATATGGTACACAAGCATGAGGACCATGAGGGACCGGCTGAAGAAACGCGCTAAGAAGAGTGGGTCAGGAGGAGATTCCATTACTGACATGAACAGCACAGAGAAGTGCCTTTAGGAGAAGTTCTCTTTTTTTTTATCCCTCACATTGAGACGGTGGATGCCGGAAATGTGACCTCTTTTGCAGCAGCAGCAGCAGCAAGTGTCGCATGTCTTCATGAGGTGGTTCCTGAGTATGAAGGCGTCATCCCCCAGGATGAAGAAGGTATTGGTAGTCATCAGGGCTTGCAGCCAGAGGGCAGGGTGGGGATATGGGGGGGGGGGGGGGGGGGAGTTCTATGGCTTCCTCTTCCAGGCCAGCTCAGAGTCGCCAAATATTTGAGCATCTGACATGTGTCATTTTCCACCAAGCATCCACCAAAGCCAGGAGTGGTGTAAGAAAAAAGCCTTTGTAAATGTAGTACAGACTGCCAGTGGCTTATTGATAGCAATGTGTTTGCCATCCAGGGCCCCGATGGCGTGGAGATGGTCCATCTCTGCTCAAACTGGTTAGCTACGGCTGTCCAGGCTTCAGGGGTCACAGGTAGGATAAACACCTCATCTTTGCACGCTTGCACAATTGCCTGGCACACTTCTGGAATCATCTCTGAGATGCTGGACACTCCACACATGAATGCATATGCAAGGGACCGATAGTTCTCTCCAGTGACAAGGTGCCTCAGTCTCACTGCCAGTTTCAGTCCAGGTGAGAGGGGTTGCCTCAAACTGGTGAGTTTCCTCTCGATTGTTGTGGCCACTCTCTGCGAGACTTCATCGAAGAGCTGTGGTGTTAACATCATGTAGTTTTTGGTATGCTATTGGATCTGCCAGCCTCAATTGGGTGTCTAGGAGGCTGGAGAACTGGCCAAGCTGTAGCCTATCATCAGTCATTTACTCATCATTATTCATATATGTTTATTGTATGTGACGAGTGTATTTTCATGCATTATTCATAAGCCTTTCAGGTGAACTCGGCCACAGAGCCGTATATAAACAGATTTTGGCCAACTAAAACAACGGGCGCTTTGCAGCTGTACCTACCTTATGATGTGTACCCGTGCATATGAAGCAATGCCTCTACACATGTTGTGGGTTCATATACACCGACGCACACATGATCAATACACAGACACATACACGTATACACACACACACACACACACACACACACCCACACACACACACACAAAAACACATACACACAAATACGGCTCTGACAGCGCACAGCGCGTGTACAAAGCGCACTGTACTGTGCATGCTGTGTGTAACTCTGGCCACTGCATGCATGCATAGAGTTCATATGACGTTACAGCCTCATCGCTCATTGGCCTATTTTGGTCCATGTCACATAAATATTCATGAAAGAGCTTCGCAGGGGGTTCGTAGAAATTGTACGCACAGCGCACAGCGAACAAAGTAAATAAAAGAAACTTAACTGTTTGAGTAAACGAGTGATGATAGGCGTTGGGATAGGGTTCGGACATCGGTGGTTCCGTCCACATAACGCGATTAGTACTTGCTAGAAAGCCCGACGCATATCGGATAGGCTAGCCAAGCTGTTGCCTCCTCTCCTCTGTGAGCCATGGTCGCAGCTCTCCTGGCCCTTTGTGGTTGGGATTGTGGCTGGTCTGGCTGCTGCTCGTCTTATTCCTCTCTTGCGATAATGTAAGCATACAGTACTACTGCAAATTAATGTCATATTGTCATCATCCGTAACTCCTGCCATCATTAATGGTTGTGGGTTGTAGTGTTTACCCTGTAAAAGTTCAAGAAATAATGAACTCCATGGTCAGTCGGGTTGTATATATATCCGTCGGGGTCCAATCGTAGCTCAAATCGTGACCACTCTCGATCCTCATCGTGAAAGACATCGCGACCACAATCGTATCCTTTCGCAACAGAGCGCATCGGTTCGTGATGAACGTATCTGAAGGTATCCGAACGTATCTGCACGTACCCGATCGTCCCAATTCGGGGACCCCGACCGTGATGATCGTGTCACATCGTGACCCAATCGTGGACTCCATCGGAACAATCCTATCGAAACGTATATGATCGTATCTGAACGGGAGACCAGATCGTGACAGATCGTGTCACCTGAAATTGACCAATCGTGACCATATCGCATCCAAGCGCACCAAATCGCACCAGAACGTATCGACTCGCATCACCTCGTATCCAAGCCTGAAATTTCAGAGAAGTTCCACGATCAGCTACGATTGGCCATTCGTAGCTAATCGTGAAGTAATCGTGGTGATCGTATCATATATTATCAGATCGTAAGGTCAGTCGTGGCAATCGTGTTGATCGTAGGAAATTTTTGGAACGGTTCAAAAAATTTCTACGATCAACACGATTAATTATCAATCGTCATCATCGCATCGGATCGTATTGGATCGTAACATTGTGCATCTAATCGTGCTTCCAAATCGTGGTGATCGGGATCAACCTTGGACAAGACAAACACCACGCTCTGTTAAGATGTGATGCGATCTCCCACGATCTGTCACGATCTATGGCGCTCTGTCGGGTACCATTGCTCACGACCTGACACGAATGACCCACGAGCAGATACGAGTTGATACGAGTAGATGCGAGTAAATGCGAGTAAATGCGAGTAGATACGAGATGTCGTGCTTTTTCACGGACGTTCACGATCTGTAACGGACTTCTCGCGCCCATATATATACCGAACGAGATTGAATGCGCCTCGTTCAGCGATCTGTCTTGAAGAGAGCACATCTTTACTGTCAACTTGCTTTTGCTAGTAATTTTGGAGCCTTTCAGAGATGCCACCCAAGGGTGCCAGACGCAAGAAGCGAAAAGGTCAGACTGTTCCACCCCCTGAGCCTGAACCAGTCCAGCCAGAGCCGGCACCAGAGGAGGCAGAGGAGACCACCCCACCCAGAAAACCAAGAGAAAGAAAACAGTAACTGCCTTTACTGTAGAGCAAAAGGAGGAAATCATTAAGTTCCACATTTAAAATTAAGTCATCTACAGCAAACGCCTGCGGGTTTCAAAGATGTCACCCAGAAAGAGGATCTCTTGGCTGCACAGGCAGCCAAAATTTAAATATGGTACACAAGCATGAGGACCATGAGGGACCGGCTGAAGAAACGCGCTAAGAAGAGTTGGTCAGGAGGAGATTCCATTACTGACATGAACAGCACAGAGAAGTGCCTTTAGGAGAAGTTCTCTTTTTTTTATCCCTCACATTGAGACGGTGGATGCCGGAAATGTGACCTCTTTTGCAGCAGCAGCAGCAGCAAGTGTCGCATGTCTTCATGAGGTGGTTCCTGAGTATGAAGGCGTCATCCCCCAGGATGAAGAAGGTATTGGTAGTCATCAGGGCTTGCAGCCAGAGGGCAGGGTGGGGATATGGGGGGGGGGGGGGGGGGGGGGAGTTCTATGGCTTCCTCTTCCAGGCCAGCTCAGAGTCGCCAAATATTTGAGCATCTGACATGTGTCATTTTCCACCAAGCATCCACCAAAGCCAGGAGTGGTGTAAGAAAAAAGCCTTTGTAAATGTAGTACAGACTGCCAGTGGCTTATTGATAGCAATGTGTTTGCCATCCAGGGCCCCGATGGCGTGGAGATGGTCCATCTCTGCTCAAACTGGTTAGCTACGGCTGTCCAGGCTTCAGGGGTCACAGGTAGGATAAACACCTCATCTTTGCACGCTTGCACAATTGCCTGGCACACTTCTGGAACCATCTCTGAGATGCTGGACACTCCACACATGAATGCATATGCAAGGGACCGATAGTTCTCTCCAGTGACAAGGTGCCTCAGTCTCACTGCCAGTTTCAGTCCAGGTGAGAGGGGTTGCCTGAAACGGGTGAGTTTCCTCTCGATTGTTGTGGCCACCCTCTGCGAGACTTCATCGAAGAGCTGTGGTGTTAACATCATGTAGTTTTTGGTATGCTATTGGATCTGCCAGCTTCAATTGGGTGTCTAGGAGGCTGGAGACATGGCCAAGCTGTAGCCTATCATCAGTCATTTACTCATCATTATTCATATATGTTTATTGTATGTGTGACGAGTGTATTTTCATGCATTATTCATAAGCCTTGCAGGTGAACTCGGCCACAGAGCCGTATATAAACAGATTTTGGCCAACTCAAACAACGGGCGCTTTGCAGCTGTACCTACCTTATGATGTGTACCCGTGCATATGAAGCAATGCCTCTACACATGTTGTGGGTTCATATACACCGACGCACACATGATCAATACACAGACACATACACGTATACACACACACACACACACACACACACACACCCACACACACACACACACACACACACACAAAAACACATACACACAAATACGGCTCTGACAGCGCACAGCGCGTGTACAAAGCGCACTGTACTGTGCATGCTGTGTGTAACTCTGGCCACTGCATGCATGCATACAGTTCATATGACGTTACAGCCTCATCGCTCATTGGCCTATTTTGGTCCATGTCACATAAATATTCATGAAAGAGCTTCGCAGGGGGTTCGTAGAAATTGTACGCACAGCGCACAGCGAACAAAGTAAATAAAAGAAACTTAACTGTTTGAGTAAACGAGTGATGATAGGCGTTGGGATAGGGTTCGGACATCGGTGGTTCCGTCCACATAACGCGATTAGTACTTGCTAGAAAGCCCGACGCATATCGGATAGGCTAGCCAAGCTGTTGCCTCCTCTCCTCTGTGAGCCATGGTCGCAGCTCTCCTGGCCCTTTGTGGTTGGGATTGTGGCTGGTCTGGCTGCTGCTCGTCTTATTCCTCTCTTGCGATAATGTAAGCATACAGTACTACTGCAAATTAATGTCATATTGTCATCATCCGTAACTCCTGCCATCATTAATGGTTGTGGGTTGTAGTGTTTACCCTGTAAAAGTTCAAGAAATAATGAACTCCATGGTCAGTCGGGTTGTATATATATCCGTCGGGGTCCAATCGTAGCTCAAATCGTGACCACTCTCGATCCTCATCGTGAAAGACATCGCGACCACAATCGTATCCTTTCGCAACAGAGCGCATCGGTTCGTGATGAACGTATCGGAAGGTATCCGAACGTATCTGCACGTACCCGATCGTCCCAATTCGGGGACCCCGACCGTGATGATCGTGTCACATCGTGACCCAATCGTGGACTCCATCGGGACAATCCTATCGAAACGTATATGATCGTATCTGAACGGGAGACCAGATCGTGACAGATCGTGTCACCTGAAATTGACCAATCGTGACCATATCGCATCCAAGCGCACCAAATCGCACCAGAACGTATCGACTCGCATCACCTCGTATCCAAGCCTGAAATTTCAGAGAAGTTCCACGATCAGCTACGATTGGCCATTCGTAGCTAATCGTGAAGTAATCGTGGTGATCGTATCATATATTATCAGATCGTAAGGTCAGTCGTGGCAATCGTGTTGATCGTAGGAAATTTTTGGAACGGTTCAAAAAATTTCTACGATCAACACGATTAATTATCAATCGTCATCATCGCATCGGATCGTATTGGATCGTAACATTGTGCATCTAATCGTGCTTCCAAATCGTGGTGATCGGGATCAACCTTGGATAAGACAAACACCACGCTCTGTTAAGATGTGATGCGATCTCCCACGATCTGTCACGATCTATGGCGCTCTGTCGAGTACCATTGTTCAAGACCTAACACGAATGACTCACGAGCAGATACGAGTTGATACGGGTAGATACAAGTAAATGCGAGTAGATACGATTAGTCTCGCTTTTCACGTACGTTCACGATCTGTTATGAGATCTCGCGCCCATATATATACCGGACAAGATTGAATGCGCCTTATTCAGCGATCTACACTTAAAGCGAGCACATCGTCACTATCAACTTGCTCTTGCTTGTAATTTTGAAGCCTTTGAGAGATGCCACCCAAGGGTACAAGACGCAAGAAGGGAAAGGGTCAGACTATCCCACCCCCTGAGCCTGAACCAGTCCAGCCAGAGGCAGCACCAGAGGAGGATGAGGAGACCACCCCCAACCAGAAAGCAAAGAGAAAACAAACAGTAACTGCCTTCACTGAAAAGCAAAAAGAGGAGATCATCGAGTTCCTCATGAAAAATGAGGTCCTCTACAGCAAACGCCTTGCGGGTCTCAAGGATGTCACCCAGAAGGAGGATCTCTGGGCTGCACAGGCTGCCACGATAGACACTACTGTGGCGCAACATTGTACACAAGCATGAGGACCATGATGGGCCGGCTGAAGAAACGCGCAAAGAAGAGTGGGTCAGGAGGAGATGTCATTACTGACATGAACAGCACCGAAAAGTGGTGTGGGATAAGTTTTTTAATCCCTCACATTGAGACGGTGGATGCCAGAAATGTGGCCTCCTTTGCGCAGCAGCAGCAACAAATGCCGCATGGCGTCATGATTGCGAAGGCGTCATCTCCCAGGATGAAGAAGGGCATGTATTGGTGGTCATTAGGGCTTGCAGTCAGAGGGCAGGGTGGGGGAGTCCCAACAGCTCAGAGCCGCCAAATATCTGAGCATCTGACATGTGTCATTTTCCACCAAGCTCGAACCATACAAACTTGCAATCTGCATCCATCATCGCCAGGATTGGTATCAGAAAAAGCCTTTGTAATTTTAGTACAGACTTCCAGTGTGGTGTGGCTTCTTGATAGCAATGTGTTTGCTATCTCTGCTCTTAGCTACGGATGTCCAGGCTTCAGAGGTCACATGGAGGCTGAACACCTCATCTTTGTACGCTTGCACTTTGTACGCTTACACAATTGTCTGGCACACCTCTGGAACTATCTCTGAGATGCTGGAAACTCCACACCTGAGGGCATACGCAAGGGACCGATAGTTGTTTCCAGTGACAAGGTGCCTCAATGTCACTGCCAGTCAGTCCAGTTGAGAGGGGTTGCCAGAAACTGGTGAGTTCCCTCTCGATTGCTGGGGCCACCCTCTGCAAGACTTCACCGAAGAGCTGTGGTGTTAACCTTGTGTATTTTTGGAACGCTACTGCCCAGCTAGCCACCTGAAGTCGGGCCGATGTCGGAAGTTGGTTGCCGGATGTCGGCATATCGCCGTTGGCTCGAGGTTAAAATGTCCGCCAGCCCAACATCGTCACTACGTCATTTTTGTGATATATTGGCATAACGTCATTTTCCGACAATGGCCCAACATCATGTCATGAGATGATGTTGGGCCATTGTCGGAAATTGACGTTATGCCAATATATCACAAAAATGACGTAGTGACGATGTTGGGCTGGCGGACATTTTAACCTCGAGCCAACGGCGATATGCCGACATCCGGCAACCAACTTCCGACATCGGCCCGACTTCAGGTGGCTAACTGGGTGGATCTTCCAGCCTCAATTGGGTGTCTAGGAGGCTGGAAAACTGACCAAGCTGCTGTCTCCTCTCCTCTGTGAGCCATGGTCGTAATCAGCACTGCCTGACTGTAGCTCTTCTGGCCCTTTGTGATTAGGTTGTGGCTGGTCTGGCTGCTGCTCGTCTTCTTCCTCTCTGGCGATAATGTAAGCATACAGTAATACGGCAAATGTCACGTTGTCATCATCCTCAACTTCTGCCATCATCAATGGTTGTGGGTTGTAGTGTTCACTCTGTAGAATTGTTCAAGAATCAATAAAGTCCATGGTCAGTCGGGCTGTATATATATATCCGTCGGGGTCCAATCGTAGCTCAAATCGTGATCACTCTCGATCCTCATCGTGAAAGACATCGCGACCACAATCGTATCCTATAGAGCGCATCGGTTCGTGATGAACGTATCGGAAGGTATCCGAACGTATCCGCACGTACCCGATTGTCCCAAATCGGGGACCCCGATCGTGTCACATCGGGACATTCCTATCGGAACGTATATGATCGTATCTGAACGGGAGACCAGATCGTGACAGATCGTGTCACCTGAAATTGACCAATCGTGACCATATCGCATCCAAGCGCAACAAATCGCACCAGAACGTATCGACTCGCATCACCTCGTATCCAAACCTGAAATTTCAGAGAAGTTCAACGATCAGCTACGAATGGCCAATCGTGGCGTTCGTAACGGATCGCACGACAGTGGGAACGCCGCATTAAATAGAAAGCTGTCACATTCAGCTAAAGAGAGGAAAGACCCAGAACCTTAATAATAATTAACAAATTCCCTATAATAATAATAATAATATATAATATCTATATTGCGCTATAATACTAACAAAATAAAATTAATCATATTACATGTATTTTATGGTGTTCCCATTTTTGTAAGTGGACCCCTAATTTACCCTTTTTAATAGCAACTTTTTGTTCTTCTTCTTCATAATCCAAAATAATTGTTTGTACTTTCTGTACAGAAGGAAGTGCACCTTTTATTCTAAAAGAATAAATAGTATGTTTTAACAACAAAATAATAGAGTTACAATACTGAACTCTATACGATCTACCTGCCAATCCTACACAAATTATTTTCTAATCAACATTCCTAATTTCAATCAAATCAAAATATTCTATTATATCTAACCAAAACCTTTGTACGTATAAGCATTAAAGAAATAAATGTGAATATGTCTCAATCTCATTTTTACAAAAAGATCATTCATTATCAATAACAAATCCAAACCTAAATAAATGTTCTTTTGTATATAATGCCCTATGCAATAATTTATATTGAAATTCTCTCAACTTACCACCCAAAACTGCGCTCTTTAATCTTAAAAATATATTCTGCAATTCTTCATTACTATAATCAAAATTTCATTTAATTTCATTTATTCATTTATTTCAGATAAAATACAATAATAAAAACGGTACAGTGTAAAAATTGACAGGTATTTGCCTTAGAAGCAAAGTGCTTGTTAACGGCAAACCCATGGAAACAAAATCAAAATCAAAACAAAAGAAATTAATTGTATACATTACTTTAAGCATGGAAATGATACAACCCTCACAAATTGAGGTTTTACATATGAATCGAAATTGCACTAAGAAACATAACCTAAACATTTAACAATAACAAGTACAGAAGACAACAACAAAAAAACAACATCGATACTCAATAATTAGTGAACAATTGAAGTTTAAAGATGCGTTTAAAGATGGTACAATTATTAATATTCTGCAAATCTGAGTTAAGTTTGTTCCATTCTACAACTCCTTGGTATTTTATCGAGCGCTGTAAAAATGGCGAGTTCAGTTTTGGTAAATAAAATGTGTCCTTTTCCCTTGTATTAAGTCCATGGACATCTGAGTGCTTTTTGAAGAATGTATTAAAAACTTTAGGTAAACGTTGGTGTACAAATTTATGCATAAAAAGAACAACATTAAATGATAAATTGTCAAGTATATTCAATAACTGCATTGATTTAAAAAGAGGTGCAGTATGAGCTCTAAAATGCATATTAAAACAAATTCTAATAGCTTTTTTCTGTAAGATTAAGAGTCTTCTTAAATGTGAATTACCGGTACTTGCACTTCCCCATGCCATATTGCAATAGGTAAAATGTGGTAAAATAACAGACTTATATAGCATTTGTGAGGATTTCAATGGCAAGAAAGAGCGTAACTTAAAAAGCATACCAATATTCATACTAGTCTTTTTACAAACGTAATCAATGTGTTTAATCCAGGATAGTTCATTGTCTACAACAACGCCTACAAAATTAATGTTTTCAACTTTCTCAACAATTATATGATCAATTTGAAGTTGTGGAGTCTGTAATGCTGTGTTAGTATGTCCATCCCCAATACACAAATTATATTCCTTTTGAAGATTTTTTACTAAATATTCATACATATGCCTAGATTTTAAATCAATTAACATTCCTATATATCCTGAAACTTTTAATCTAATGTAAAATGTTTGAATATCTACTTGCATAAAGTCACTCATAGCTTTACCATCTTTCCATTGAAGAGGCAAAGCACCAAAATATCATGAATCTTTAATAATCCTTCTCCTTTTATTCCCAAGCCTAAAAAGTGAGCAACAGATCTCAAACTACCATTTAACATTATATCAGACACCTAACTTATACCTCGTTGTAATAAATCTTGATAAAAAATAATTATATTTCTTAGGCACACATGTCTATTATTAAAAACAATGGGATTAATTTTGTCATCTTCAAAGTGTCTACAATTTTCTATATCTTGCCAAACTTTCAAAATGTCTACATAGAAGGGCGGAACTTCTTTTAAATCCATCTTATGAATATCATAGTCACATAAACACACAAACCTTCCTCCAACTGATCTACAACAATAATCAAAGTAAACCTTCCATCCTAAATGCTTATCCCCATACAAAAGACGTTTAAGCCACATTATTCGTTGAGTTTTTACAAACATTTCAAAATTATTCATTCTAAGTCCTCCAAATTCATACTTCTGATACAAAAAATTTCTCTTAATTCGATCCTTACCATTCCACAAAAAATCAAATGAGAGTTTATCAACTTCCTCATAAACCCACCGAGGTACCCATCATTGTTAAATCCCTTTGCTTCCACCACCCTAATAAACGTTTTATCTTACTTAAAGGGATCTAGTAACTTTGTTGACATGTGCAAAAAGTGATGAATGGTTGATGCAATGTATATTGTTGTTATCTCATATGTCCACAGGGTATTGTGAGAAAATTTCAAGTCAAATGGACATGTATGGCCAAGTAATGAGCGAAAATGCAAAGTGATATTCAGTAACTCACTGCACTCACTTTGTAAACAGAAGAAAAACTCGCCCGGAGTTTTTATTATCTGAATACTTCAATCATACATATCTGTGTAACGAAAGGGAAATTTGAAAAACCGAAACCTGTCCCGTGATTGTATTGTTAATATGAATACAACAAGGTATAAGGGAACCGCTATAATTAGAAATTTATTTTGAGGATTTGGACAATTTTACTAAGTCCCTTTAAAAAAAAAAACAAAAAAAACAAATGGAGGTTATTTTCTAATAAAATGATGTAACCTTGCTACATCTCTCACTCTACTCACATTCATCCAACCAAATCACACACACACACACACACACACACACACACACACACACACACACACACACACACACACACACACACGCACACACGCACACACGCACACACGCACACACGCACACACGCATACACGCACACACGCACACACGCACACACGCACACACACACACACACACACACACACACACACCCACACACACACACACACACACACACACACACACGCACACACGCACACACGCACACACGCACACACGCATACACGCACACAGGCACACACGCACACACACACACACACACACACACACACACACACACACACACACACACACACACACACACACACACACACACACACACACCACATCATACACACACATAGTCATCAACGTGCAAAAACTTTAATAACATAACCACTGGTACAATTATAATACACATCGCATCATTACACAAGCCTCTTTGGCCCGTATTCACAAAGGAGGTTTGTAGGAGGTTTTAGTCTGGTGGCCAGATTTCAAAAAAATGGATTAGGGAGTTCTGAATTGTAGGGGTTGGAGTATTTTCTGAAAGAGTATACCCTAGAGCTCAGGGGTTTGCTTGTCTCCAGAATTGAAAATTGGTTTCCTGGGAGATATATGGTTGCCATGGTAACCACTTCGTAAATTTTATATAAAATGACAATATTTTGAAAAATTATAATTTCAAGATCATGGTGAGTGAACTTTCTTCTAAAAAAGATGTTTCCAGATGTGGGAAAGATTGCCTAAAATGATTAGAGACTTTCATTAGGCAAGGTCAAAGGTAAAGGTCAAAGTTCACAGGTCAAAGTACAAACATTAATGGAAAAAATCATGTTTTTGTACATTGTACAGATATCTTTCATCTTCAAATGAATTCGCATAGTTGAAACTGCTGGAAACAACTAATTATGGATATAATGTATTATTACGATTCCAAAGCTGTATTTTCTGTCATATAGGACCATTTTACAAGGGAGATATGACATTTTTACGGTAACAATGTAAATGCCGCGATATAGTGCAATGTACACATTACATGTGTTATCCTATGCAAAATGTATACAGTGCTACAAACATTTTGCTAGTCAAGTGGGATGTCTGGAAAAGTTGAACGATACGAATATTCAGCAATATAAACTGGGAAATTACTTGTTGTTTACATAACTTAGGTATGCTGAATACGATAAGCCTTGTTTCCAAGTGAAATTTTTAGTTTTTGACCCCCTAATTTGCATAAACAAAATGGCCGCCGAAATTGTAATTTACAAATATTCTCATATCGTATGTCTGTTATCATGTAGAGATAGGAGTTACAAATTGAATATTTCTACCTGTTTAATGATAGCCATGCAAATAATACAAACCTTATATCGGAGTAAGTGATATTTACTCTTACGAATATGGAAATTAGTGACTGGCATTAAAACAAATAATATTTTCGAAGGAACATTGTCAAAAAGACAGATGTGGGAAAGATGCTCTAATAATTAAAGAATTTTATCGCGCAAGGTCAACAGTAAAGGTCAAAGTTTACAGGTCAAAGTACAAAAATGAATGGAAAAATTATGTTTTTGTACATTGTACATGTTGTACTGATATATTTCATCTTCAAATGAATTATCTAATTGAAACTGCCCCGTAAAGTGCAAAGCCCACAGTACATGTGTTATCCCATATTCAAAATCATATACAGTAATACAAATTACTAGTCTAGTTGAATATCTGGAAAAGTGTAACGCTAAGGGAATTTAAGGAATATAAACTGGGGAAAAGACTTATTTTCAGCATAATTCAGGTACGATGAATACGATAAGCTTTATTTCCAAGATGATTTTCCAGTTAACCACCTAATCTGCCTAAACACAATGGCCACCAACATCGCAATTTCCAAATATTATTGTATCATACCTATACTATTTTCTGAGATACGAATAACAAATGAATATCTCTACCTATGCCGTATTATGAAAGTCAGATATATACCGGTAGTAAATCAGAGATGTAATATTCACTTTTATGAATAATTATGCAAATTAGTGACTAGCATTATACAAATCATATAATTACATCAATATGTATCATTTGTATTCGGTAAGCGAGTTTAACAATGAAGAGTCTTTATTCTTTAAGTAAGGCTTTGGCAACAAATACAGGACATTTTTAAACCAATCAGAGTTATGAAACAATCACAATTAACGTTAATCCCCTCATTATCATTCAACAAAATGGCCACAAGATATTATGTTGAGACCTTGTAAAAGGGATATTATACGTATGGATAATTTGAGAGTGCTAAATTCTACAAATTATCGAGGTAACTAAAGTACTTAAATGCTCATGAATATGAAAATTAGTGGTGATCGAATCCAATAGAACAATGTTAAAGTGTATTTACTTATGAATATTATTCGTTTGCAACTGGGCGAGGCATATTTTGCTTTGCTCATTTTCATATAATGAATATGTAAATTTAATAGTGAAGGAATAATTTCACTTATAAAAGAATCACCATTTCGTAATACTAATCACTACATTTTATTATAATTTGCATAAAGAAACCTTAGTTATGTGCAACTATGCCACAACTCTACTCTAGGGGGAAAGGGTACAACTTTCATAATTATAGAGAACTACAGTGCGTTTTAAATGACATTATACACATGATTTACTATTTCCTTGCCATTGATATATCGATGTGCAACAGTAATATTGACCTGTCTGCTGCTTGACTGTACAAAGACGCAATACTATGATCCTATATAAATAAATATTAAGCAGTCTTTTTCTAAAATATGCGTAAAATGGAATAGCACGGTCCATTATCAGCGCACTATAATTTTCTATTCAACATTCATGTTTATGATTTATCAGGGTCATCAGTTGCATAATGCGACCGATGGTCACCTGATACTATCTGAAACATGTGTTTCCATATGCTGATTATACTTTAATTGTCACCGGCGTCTCTGATGGAGTCTTTGAGGTGGAGGTATAATGCTTTGGAAAACAATGTTCATTGCTAAAATAAGCATTCATCGTAGAGCTGGTCCTGACAAGCAATTGGTGTGTTCCTCAATCAAAGAACAAAGTTGATAACCAATACAATATGGATACAAAGGTGCTGTAGAACAATATTGAAGTTGACCCACATCATTCTGAATAACGAACCTTTGGAATAACGAGCCTTCGGAATAACCAAACCTTCGGAATAACGAACTTTCGGAATAACAAACCTTCGGAATAACGAGTTGTAACCGTCTTGATGTACGAATAATTCTGAAATTATAGACTACAATGGACGTTTTAGTCAATTGAAAATGAAAATTGTAAGCATTATTTTGTTCATGTCTGTGCTACTTGTGCTATCTAAAATGTTCTTGACATCATTTTGACAATCAGAGTTCGAAACAGAACTGCCTCTAGAGGTAGCTGGTAAAATGAATTTAGATATATTATATAATACATTTTCTTTGTGTAATAACTGTCATGATATCTAGCGGCCATTTTGTTTATATGCAAATAGAGGGTTTTTAATTTATTGTGAGTGTTCTATACTTCTGCAGTCTGATTGTTTTAGAAATTACCTTATTCTTTTACCAAACCCTCATACTCGGCATTAAGACACTTCAATGTGCGCTTGAGTAACTTGGAACAAAAGACGACTAATCATTTAAAAGGAACTAGTAACTCTCAGTTTTGAAATGTACAATAACTGGCAAATAGTTGATCAAAGTATTTTTAATGTGTTATTAATGTGTGGCAATGTCATGTTTAATGGATGTTATATGGTCGAGTAGTGAGCGAAAAGGCAAAGTGAAATTCGCTATAGCATTGCACTGACGTTGTACACAGTTTTTAATATCAAGGACATACTATAGTTATAAACCTTAACACTTCATAACGAAATAAAAAATTTAACAAAATTTAACTATATTCCATGCTTCTGTTGGTAATACGTATGAATACAATCAGGTATGTAAGACCCGCTATAGAGACCCAAGTATTGTAAATTTTGAGAATTTTGACAATGTTACTATAGATCCCTTCGAAAATGTGATTTGTTTTAATGCCAGTCATTAATTTCCATATTCGTAAGAGTAAATATAACTTACTCCGATATAAGGTTTGTATTATTTGCATGACTATCATTAAATAGGTAGAAATATTAAATTTGTAACTCCTATCTCTTCATGATAACATGCATGCGATATGAGAATGTTTGTAAATCACAATTTCGGCGGCCATTTTGTTTATGCAAATTAGGGGGTCAAAAGCTAAAAATTTCACTTGGAAACAAGGCTTATCGTATTCAGCATACCTAAGTTATGCTAAGAACAAATCATTTCCCAGTTTATATTGCTGAATAACCGTATCGTTCAACTTTTCCCGACATCCCACTTGACTAACAAAATGTTTGTAGCACTGTATACATGTTGCATAGGATAACACATGTAATGTGTACATTGCACTATATCGCGGCATTTACATTGTTACCGAAAAAATGTCATATCTCCCTTGTAAAATGGCCCTATATGACAGAAAATACAGATTTGGAATCGTAATAATACATTCTATCCATAATTGTTTGTTTCCAGCAGTTTCAATTATGCGAATTCATTTGAAGATTAAAGATATCAGTACAATGTACAAAAACATGATTTTTCCACTAATTGTTGTACTTTGACCTGTGAACTTTGACCTTTACCTTTGACCTTACCTGATGAAAGTCTCTAATCATTTTAGGGAATCTTTCCCACATCTGAAAACATATTTTTTAGAAGAAATTAAGTTCACTCATCATGGCCTTGAAATGATAATTTTTCGAAATATTGTCATTTTCTATCAAATTTACGAAGTGGTTACCATAGCAACCATATATCTCCCAGGAATTCTGGAGACAAGCAAACTCGTGAGCTCTAGGGTATACTCTTTCAGAAAATACTTGTCTCCAACACCTACAATTCAGAACTCCCTAAATCGATTTCTAGGTCACTTTTTCAGAGTTGGCCACCAGACTATTTGTACAAACCATGGTTTGACAATGGTTTACATCTATGGAATGCTGCTCGCATACCGTAAATTGTAAATCAACATTGTTAACAAGTATGGAGTTTACATTCCTTCTCCATCAGTTTACAAATGGCATTCCATAGATGTAAACCTTGGTCAAACCATGGTTTGTACAAACCTCCTACAAACCTCCTTTGTGAATACGGGCCAAAGTGTCCTGCTTTGTGGAAATTCGACCAATCAGAGTAAAGACTAGAATAGATAGAATAGCGCCTTTTGGTTGAAATCTGAAATGGATTTAGCGCCTTTTGGTTGAAAGGGTAAATTTCATATCAATATTTTTCATATTTCCTGAAACAATTCTGAGGGAAAATTTTGTGATTTGGAAACACATGACAGAGATCTATTCAAATCGTGCAAAACATGCAATTTGGTGAAAAGGGGATTTAGCGCCTTATGTTTGCTAGCTCTCCAATTGTGGATTTATAAGCTATCAAATTCCGGTTTCTTTTTTTTTTTTTACTCGCACCGTACACCTGCATTGTTCAAACATCGAGTCACACACACAGATTATATACTAGATAAGCAGTTTGAATAAATGCTTTTCATTAGAAATCGAAACTAGAATTGCATGTGTAGCATGGGTAAAATGACCATGCAATGATATTTAATGTTGCCTTTAACGTCGAATGAGACCATGGCCTTAAGCACTACACCAGCGTGGCCAGACTAACGGTCGTAAACCTAGACCACGTTATTGTTTAGCCACTATCGCCCACCCGGTATGGGATGCCCTATCTGACCACGAGGGGGGAAGAACGGAGTACATCTTTGCAGAATTGTGTAACCCCAGCCTGATGTGTTTCTCCCCTGCTCTTTTCAGGTAAGAATGAATTTCATTCATTTGTATAGTGAAATATATATATTTGTTGGTGTACGATTATTTGCATCTTTGTATGATATAATGATATGCAGTTTAAAATGTACTTTAATAGTTTATACATGACTTTTTATGTTATATTCATGCTGGTGACGTGTATGACTTCATTTGATATGTTTACTAGGATAATGTGATATTGGATGTTTTGGTTAAAACGAAATAACCTTTAGTCCTAGTATGTTGCCAAGTTGTTATTGTTAAATATGTTGAGATATGGGAGATATTCGTGCTGTCAGGAAATGAAGAGTTTATAATTGAATGTGATTTATACTATAACACGTGTACGGTCTGAAAGAATATTATATTGTATGGAGCGTATGTTGGTATTGTAGGCAGTTTGTTATCTCCGTTGCACGCTGGTTCATTGCACGCGAAACTTAACTCTTCGACTCCTAGGATTGCATATTTGTAGTAGTGTACGTACATCTAGTGCGATGGTCAAACATCATTCAGCCAGTTTCGACTTCATACCCCTCTCCCCCTCGCTCCTCTCTCTTCTCACTCCTCTTGACCACCTGTACGTGTTCCCACGTTTCTCGTCTCCCTTCCCCCTCTGTTGCTCTCTCTCCCCCCCCCCCCCTTTCCCGAGCAACCCTCGCTCATCTCCGCACTGTGCCCGCGTGTCCACAAACTTCTTTCTCATCCTCTCTCTTCCCTTTCCCGTCTATGTTCTTATCTCCTCTCTCCCTTCTCGCTCCACTCTCGTTATCTCTTATCTATCGTGGTAGCCATTTTTAGAGAGTATAGTTATTTGCCTGGTTTTCGCACGGGGTATTAATTGTTGGAATTAAATACAGGGACAAAGAGAATGAGAGTCTTGTTTGTAATTTTCTCTCTCCCATTTATATAGTGCGTGTAAAATAAGACTTGGAGAGAATTAGTATTGTGTATAAAGAGAAGCTTGTAAACTTGTAGTCTAGTTCGACGTTCTTTTATATTATAGTGTTTGTTTATACCCGTTATACTGAGATTGTATTGATTGTTGGAGTGATATTATTATTATGTAAGCTAGATGTTGTTATTTAGTTTGTAATTAATCATGTTAAGGATATAATTGTTAATAATTAATGGGGTTTGATATGAATTGGTTTATCGGGAGATGAAAACGATATTTGATGCGGCCTGGTATAATTGGTTACTACGCTCGCAGTTATATATTTAACTCATGCTTTATACTAGATTTATATGTTCGGTTTTATAATACGATTGATTTGGAAATGATTGTATTGATGATTTGTTTGTTTTTGAGATGTAAATAAAGACTTTGCAGAATTGTGTGACCCCAGCCTGATGTGTTTTTCCCCTGCTCTTCTCAGGTGTCTGTCTCGCGGCTAGCGGTCTCAATCCCGGTTCTTGCATCGTCACCCCACCCATCCACCCCATATTTCTTTGTGTTTGCGCCCGGCCTGAACCACCACGTAGCCACAACTACACACCGGTGCTACATAAGCATGCACAGAACATTCCAACATATAATTTCATAATACGCATCGGCATCTAATGCGTCGTTTGTCAAACCACATTGTTCATACTATATTGTGTGGTACATTGTTATTTGCAATCATACTAACCATTCTAACTAAGATTCTCTATAACGAATGCCAGTTTGGCTGTACCTTTTGAAGATACCGTTTCTAAAGAGCTTAACATATGCTTTGATAAATTGACTATAAGTACATCAGACAGATTGGAGCATGGGCTCCAAGACAACCAAAGAATCTACCGTAAAATATACGGTCGTCGAAAGCGACATCGTCTGCGGAAATCCGTCAAATGGCCTCTGGGAATATGTGACCACGAAGCTGACGGGGAAGAAAAACAGAGAAACGAAGCTAGATCCGATGTGCTATATAAGCGACGACGATCCGTTCATCGGTGTCGTTCCCGACGACGGTGATGATCCTGATGGTGATGATCCTGATCCACATCCTAAACCAGTCTTACCAGAGGAACCTGATGACGAGGATTTTGCCTATGATTACCCCTTCGAGAACATCGTGTTTGAAGGAGGAGGGACCAAGGGGCTGGCATATGCAGGTGCAGTACAAGTAAGTCGATCATTAAAGGGATAGTTTAGTATTGGTCAGTATTAGTAACCAAAACCTGCACCATTACGGTACAACCGTACAAAGTAATAGTTATAATTTAACCATGCTCGAAAAGTATACACAATTACAAACGACTTAGTAAAACCCCTGTTATCATTCAAAAATAGCCGTTATAACTCAAGAGGACGCTATTAAATAAAAATCACTGGTTTTAGCCATTTTTCATACAAAATTGTGCATTTAATGTTTTGTTAACATAATGATTCAATAGAGATATCTTAAACGACTTTAAACAAATCTATTTAGATTATTTTTCAAGTAGTCTTTAAGCATTTGTAATTGTTTGTCTAAAGAGTCTAAATATCCCCCGGTGATTGCCGGTGAAGAATCTTTTGAATAAAAATATACTTATGAATATTTAAGCCGTTTGTGAACTGATTTTGATCAAATAAAGTTTATACTGTCATTAAAGGGATCTAGTAACTTTGTTGAAATGTGCAAAAAGTGATGAATGGTTGATACAATGTATATTGTTGTTATTTGATATGTCCACTGGGTATTCTATGAAAATTTCAAGTTATATGGACGTTATATGGCCGAGTAATGAGCAAAAATGCAAAGTGATATTCACTAACTCATTGCACTGACTTTGTACACAGTTTCGACAATCCAATGGATAATTCAACATCTGAACACTTCAATCGTAAATATCTTTTTAACAAAAGGGAAATTTGAAAAACTGAAACATGTCCCATGCTTTTATTGTTAATACAAATACAACAAGGTATGAGGGAACCGCTAGAACTCCAGCTTGATTTTGAGATTGGGACAATGTTACTAAAATGGAAATGTTCTTTCAAATTTGACAGTCAGTTTTTCATTATCTCACAAAAAAATATCGGGGGCACTTCGGGAAATACCATTCTACCAAGATTGATCATGGCCGTTTGTCTTGAACTGGGCCAGTATACATGTAGGTGGTAAATAGGTGTGTGCGACATGCATAAACTTAAATTGTAAAATATAGACGTTATACCAATATGAACATCCCCAGAATCAATTAGTCTTTTAGAGAAGATTAATTATTGGAAATGAATTGAAAATCAATTCAAACTCTCTCTGCAACGGGGCCCTTATAATTCAAGAAATATATGACAGATTGCAATCAATAAATCTTCACATGATACCTGCATGCAAGACCATAGCCGCACTTAAACAATGATTAAATATGACTGTCTCTACACAAATATCAGTCCTCAATTTCAACATTACTGCTCCCAACTCAGCTCTGTATGATGATGTCAAATTTAAAAATGTTACTTTTTCTGATGTTACCCATTGAAGGAATTTATGAGGGAAACTGACCATCTGAAAGGCTCTATCGTTTACAAACGTTTTTTATCCTTCTGTATGAACATGAAGTTTCGCGGATTTCACTTATATACATCTTCAGTATCTAAGAAATTCAAATGAAATATTAGTTCGGATATTAATATTGCTCTTGCAGCTTAGCACGATTGGATGTTTAAAAATGATTCTTACAGGAATTTGAACGCGTGGGCCTAATGAAGAACGTGAGGCGATACGGAGGGGCAAGTGCTGGGGCCACTTCCCGAAAGGATCACAACCTTGCCGTGGTCGGGGAGCTTGTGTGTCTCCATGACCCTTAGAGCTATGCCGGCGGGAGATTCGTCTCCTGGTAGGGCCCCCCTTGCCGGACAGGTTGACGGGTAGAGACCAGACAAAACGTGATCCCTGGTCCTCCAGGTTGGGGGTTGGGCTCCGGGTTGACAACTCTGACCTGTAAAAGAAACATTGTTACGGAAACAGCAACAAAAGAAACTAACACTACCCGGCGTGATGGGCTTCCAGGTGTATCACATGATACTTTTATGAATGGCAGTGGTGAAAGCCGAGAGGAAGCCACTGACAGGATGGTGGAAGTGCTGAACGCCAAATGTAAAACTAAGATAGGATACGTACAATGTATGAGGCCGGGAAACTTGCTCAAGTTACAGCAGAGATGAGACGATACAATTTACACATTTTGGGAGTTAGTGAAAGCAGATGGACGGGATCGGGAAGTATTAAAACCAGCACAGGTGAGACAATGCTATACTCGGGAAGAGATGACAACCACCATTCAGAGGGAGTAGCCATCATTCTGAAGAAAGGTGTAGAAAAGTGCCTGATGGAGTGGAAACCTATCAATAGCAGGCTCATGAAGATAAGGCTGAAAGGGAAACAGATCAACACAACTATCATCCAGTGCTACGCTCCAACCAATGACAGTGACGAGGAAGCTAAAGACGAGTTTTACGATCAACTACAAGCCGAGTTGAACAACGCACCAGGGCATGACATGAAGATAGTGATGGGAGACATGAATGCAAAAGTTGGGAACGACGACACAGGCTACGACAGGGCAATGGGAAGGCAGGGATGTGGAGTCATGAATGAGAATGGTGAAAAACTTCTTGAATTTTGCTCTACCTATGACCTTTTTGTAGGCGGGACTCCACAAGCTCATCCACAAGCTCACATGGAACTCTCCCAATGGACGAGATAAGAACCAAATTGACCACTTGATGATTAATGGCACATGGAGACATTCACTTTTTGATGTCAGAGTGATGCGGGGAGCAGATGTTAGTAGTGACCACCATCTTGTTATGGCAGTAGTCAAAGTAAAGCTCAGGAAAACTGGTACCAAAAAGGCAGGACAACAACAATTCGATGTTGATAAGCTGCGAGATCCGAGAGTGAAGAGCTCTTTCGTATTGCAGCTTAAGAATAAATTCCAGGTACTAGCGGAACTAGAAACTGACAATCAACCAAATATGGATGCAGCTACAGATGACGTCAACACCAACTGGGAACAGGTTAAGACAGCCTATTTGAAAACTAGTGAATCATGTCTAGGAGTTAAAAAAGAAGGAAAAGAAAGAGTGGATAACTGATGATACTTGGCAAGCCATAGATAAACGGAGGGGTGCAAAGAAACAAGCCATGGAAGCAAAATCAGACAGACTGAAAGAAAGGTATAAGCAAGCTTCAGTACCGAGAGGCAAACAAGGCCGTACAGACGAAGACAAGAGCCGACAAACGTTGAATAGACCACCACCGACAGTAGAGGCTGATATTCAGGAGGCAGAGGATGACTTGGATGTCAGCAGCATACCACCAACTAAAGAAGAAGTAATAGCCGCAATTAAATCCCTAAAAAATGGTAAAGCCCCTGGCTTTGACAATCTCAACGCAGAACTTTTTAAGACGGACCCAGAATTAGCAGCAAAAATCCTCCTGCCACTCTTCACAATTATATGGGAAAGGGAGACAGTTCCTGACGATTGGGCAGAGGGAGTTATTGTAAAACTACCAAAGAAGGGATCGCTAAAAAACTGCAATAACTGGCGCGGCATCACACTACTATCAATACCAAGCAAAATTTTGGCAAAGATAATTATTACCCGCATCACAGATGCTGTTGACCAAAGCCTCAGAAGGGAACAGGCAGGCTTTCGGAAGGGAAAAGGGTGCACTGACCAGATATTTGCACTACGTAATATCATAGAGCAATGCACAGAATGGCAGAGGAAACTTTATATTAATTTTGTTGACTTTGAAAAAGCATTCGATAGCATCCACCGAGACAGCCTTTGGAGAATACTACGCAAATATGGGATACCAGAGCAGCTAGTTCTTGTAATTAAGAGCTTTTACACTAACTTCACATGCAGAGTTGGAAACAGTAACCATAAGTTCCAAGTGAAGACTGGAGTTAGGCAAGGATGTGTCATGTCAGCACTGCTCTTCAATATCGCCATAGACTGGGTGATGAGACAGGCAACTGAAGACCAAAAAAGAGGCATAAGATTGACCCTCTTTTCTACACTTGAGGACCTCGACTTTGCAGATGATCTCGCTCTACTTTCACACACCCACCAGCATATGCAAGAAAAAACATCCAGACTCAGTGATTTTGCCCAGCAAATTGGCTTGAAGATCAGCCAAAAGAAAACAGAGGTGATGACCCTGAACATCTCGGACCCTTTACCAATACAAGCAAATGGGGAAGACCTACCTATAACTGAGGAGTTTACTTACCTGGGCAGCACTGTCAGGCACGATGGAGGCGCAGGCAAAGACATTAAGAACCGTCTCAATAAAGCCAGAAATGCTTTCAGAATGCTCAATAATGTATGGAGATCACAGCAATATAGTATTAAGACCAAGCTAAAATTGTACCAGAGCTGTGTCCTTTCCACTCTTCTGTACGGCTCTGAATGTTGGAGAATGACGAAAAACGACCTCAATAAGCTGTCGGTCTTCCACACAAAGAGTCTGAGAAGAATATGTCGCATTTTTTGGACAAACACCATTTCAAACGAAGCACTTTATGCCCAATGCCATCAGCATGGAGAACATCATCATGAGAAGAAGGTGGAGATGGATCGGTCATGTAATGAAAAAGAACATAGATGACATCACACGAACAGCCCTCCACTGGACACCAGAAGGCAAAAGAAAGAGGGGATGTCCTAAAAACACTTGGCGAAGAACTGTGGAAGGGGAGATTAAAGACCTGAACCACACATGGGGAACCATCCAAAGACTGGCCCAGGATCGGAAGGAGTGGAAGACTTTTGTTGCTGCCCTATGTGCCAGGAGGCATAATGGGCAGTAAGTAAGTAAGTAAGTAAGTGCTGGGGCCATGTGGGCTGCTCTCCTGGCCTTGGGCTACTCCTCACACGAGATCGAGGAATTCCTTCGTATGGACCTTAAGAAGTACTTCCTAGGTAGGTGTAAGACCCCAACGCTCCTCCCCGCAAAATTGTGGTGCCCTCGATCAGGTTCCCCCTATCCCATCCCCCCTAACGTTCAAAATCTAACTTATCAATCCATTTATGTTTTTTCGCTGCGCGCTTCGCGCGCGAACAGATTATCTCAGTATGTTGTGTACCTATCGTATGGTCTGGAGTGAGACACATGCATTTAACCCCTTTCTCACGCTCTCACGCTCATCTTTGAAAATCTCACGCACAGGCCTATACAGTATACCCAGGGTCATATCATATTTTGTGAGTGTGTGTAGCTGCACCATCTGCACCCCGACCGCCACACCTATAGCATTTTAACGACGCCCTGAAATTCGAAAGCCGATGCCATTGCACTACGTGATTTTAGCAGCGTTCGGATTACTAGAACGTCAGGCCAGGCTCACCCCAGCAATTAAGTCAAAGTGCCATAGCCGCTGGAAGAAGGGGGGCAGGTTGGCGGCCGCCCCCAATCCAAAAAGTGTGTGTGTGTGTGTGGGGGTAGGCTGTAGGCTATGTTGTTGGATCAAACATAATGGCCCGTATTCACAAAGAAGGTTTGTACAAACCCTGGCTCAAACCGCGGTTTACATCTATGGAATGCCAATTGTAAACTGATGGAGAGAGAATGTAAATTCCTTACTTGTTAACAATGTTGATGGTACACATTCTCTCTCCATCAGTTTACAATTGGCATTCCATAGATGTAAACCGCGGTTTGAACCGGGGTTTGTACAAACCTCCTTTGTGAATACGGGCCAATGTGGCTTATAGTTTATGTTCGACCTGTGTATGACAATACATACAATATTTGTATGTGTGTTGGGGTGCATATTTATTAGTGTGTCAACTGTAAAATATAATATTATTAAAATATTAAAATTTCAGTGGTCGATCAAGTCATAACACGCTTACCCAGATGCAGTCAATCTTAAGCCCGAATTTCCTATCTGGTATGCACCAGTTTTCACAATTTTAAGTCCAATAATGCAAAAGCTCCCTACCCTGGGAGGGGACACCCCTCCCACACCCTCCCCCCGCTCAGCAGCTTTGCTCCCTCGTAATGTCTCACTCTCACCCGGCTCAAAATTGAAGACCCTGTGAGTGTGGTTGGGCATGAGCCCCTACACACAAAAAATCGTGAGCCCCCTTGTTTTGCCCCAATTCCCTCGGTCTCGAAACATTTTGGCTGGTTGTCTCGGCCAGGGAAATTGAGGAACCATCAAATATCAAACCCAAAATACAAACTTAATTGCAACAATGAAATATTAGACCTTTGACATCTGACCTTTGACCTTATTTCTCAAATTAGCATACAAATGTTTAATTTTATGTCGGCACAGTGCATATCTACAAGTGATTTGTTACATGTAACATGATTTCAATGTCAGTAAGTTTTTGTGTTTGAATTGGTAATTATCCGAGTGACCTTTGACCTGTGCTCCAAACATTTTCATAGAATTTCTTTTATCTACAGTACTCTTTCTAACATTAGTTCTGGCATTTTTTTGTGAGATAAAAAATAAACTACAATGATTTGACCTGTTGACCTTTGACCCCATGACCAAATTCTATAATCAGGTCATCTACTTCACTGAACGCATACCAGTATTAATTATCATATCATCCTTCAAGGATTCTTGAAATATCTTGAGAATAATATATTTTTTGCATATTAATTAGCTGTGACCTTTGACCTTTGACCTCATGGCCCCAAAATGTATCAGATAATCCATACCTCTGAATACATGTCTTGTACAGAGTTTGAACAGAATCCATCCAACGATTCTTGAGATATTGCAAAAAAAAAGTAGGTTGCGTCACGCTGTTACCCAAAAAGTAACAGCGTGACCAAATTGATATTGCTTAGATTTATTAGTGGTAAAAGATAATGCTGCTATTTAGCATCCATAATATAGCTCTATGGGTGAATGAAGAAGAAACAAAAAATAATTTCATTCCCATTCATATTTTTCCAGAAATATTAAAAATACCTGTTTTTAGGGTAACAGCGTGTCATATAGATGACTATAAATGAAACAGTCACTGAAGCAGAACAAAGAGCAAAAATGCCGAAATAGATATTTATCTGATAAATTGAAGTAATGTTCTTACCAACACTGAAAGAAAATGTTATGAAAACCTATTTTTGCAGCTCTTTTAAGCTTAATATTTACAAGTATATCTTGTGAAAATAATTGAAAATTTATTTATGCTAATTAATTCCTATGAAATAATAGTTTACGTCAAAATTTTTTTTGAACAAAATGCATTTCTGAATAGTTTGATCTTTAAGCTTTAATTTGATACCAAATATGTTATGATTCGACGAATTTGAAAAATGGGTGCTTATGTCAATGTTTGCTTGGAATTGCCCTATTGTTATTACTCAGCGGGTGCTTTCACAATCGCACAATATGTGACCTTACACCACAAAACGACCGTTATGTCGCTGTGGTAGTTTCTCTTTTATTAGCTAAAATAGTCAAATTTTGTTTAAAATATGAGATTTAGGTTTTTGGTATTTCCTGAATAAGCATAATTTAATCTAGCTTCTGTAACATTTTGAGCATTAAAATCATGTTTAAATATTTTTTTTCATCTAATAAATGTGATCTTATTACAGCGCTTCAATGGAAGCTGATCTTTTAAATGGCCCGTTTCTCCCTACAATTCAGAACTCCCTAAATCGATTTCTAGGCCACTTTTTCAGAGTTGGCCACCAGACTATTTGTACAAACCATGGTTTGACAATGGTTTACATCTATGGAATGCTGCTCGCATACCGTAAATTGTAAATCAACATTGTTAACAAGTATGGAGTTTACATTCCTTCTCCATCAGTTTACAAATGGCATTCCATAGATGTAAACCTTGGTCAAACCATGGTTTGTACAAACCTCCTACAAACCTCCTTTGTGAATACGGGCCAAAGTGTCCTGCTTTGTGGAAATTCGACCAATCAGGGTAAAGACTAGAATAGATAGAAAAGCGCCTTTTGGTTGAAATCTGAAGTGGATTTAGCGCCTTTTGGTTGAAAGGGTAAATTTCATATCAATATTTTTCATATTTCCTGAAACAATTCTGAGGGAAAATTTTGTGATTTGGAAACACATGACAGAGATCTATTCAAATCGTGCAAAACATGCAATTTGGTGAAAAGGGGATTTAGCGCCTTATGTTTGCTAGCTCTCCAATTGTGGATTTATAAGCTATCAAATTCCGGTTTCGTTTTTTGTTTTTACTCGCACCGTACACCTGCATTTTTCAAACATCGAGTCACACACACAGATTATATACTAGATAAGCAGTTTGAATAAATGCTTTTCATTAGAAATCGAAACTAGAATTGCATGCATGCACAGAACATTCCAACATATAATTTCATAATACGCATCGGCATCTAATGCGTTGTTTGTCAAACCACATTGTTCATACTATATTTTGTGGTACATTGTTATTTGCAATCATACTAACCATTCTTACTAAGATTCTCTATAACGAATGCCAGTTTGACTGTACCTTTTGAAGATACCGTTTCTAAAGAGCTTAACATATGCTTTGATAAATTGACTATAAGTACATCAGACGGATTGGAGCATGGGCTCCAAGACAACCAAAGAATCTACCGTAAAATATACGGTCGTCGAAAGCGACACCGTTCGCGGAAATCAGTCAAATGGCCTCTGGGAATATGTGACCACGAAGCTGACGGGGAAGAAAAACAGAGAAACGAAGCTAGATCCGATGTGCTATATAAGCGACGACGATCCGTTCATCGGTGTCGTTCCCGAAAACGGTGATCATCCTGATGGTTATGATCCTGATCCACATCCTAAACCAGTCTTACCAAAGGAACCTGATGACGAGGATTTTGCCTATGATTACCCCTTCGAGAACATCGTGTTTGAAGGAGGAGGGACCAAGGGGCTGGCATATGCAGGTGCAGTACAAGTAAGTCGATCATTAAAGGGATAGTTTAGTATTGGTCAGTATTAGTAACCAAAACCTGCACCATTACGGTACAACCGTACAAAGTAATAGTTATAATTTAACCATGCTCGAAAAGTATACACAATTACAAACGACTTAGTAAAACCCCTGTTATCATTCAAAAATAGCCGTTATAACTCAAGAGGACGCTATTAAATAAAAAACACTGGTTTTAGCCATTTTTCATACAAAATTGTGCATTTAATGTTTTGTTAACATAATGATTCAATAGAGATATCTTAAACGACTTTAAACAAATCTATTTAGATTATTTTTCAAGTAGTCTTTAAGCATTTGTAATTGTTTGTCTAAAGAGTCTAAATATCCCCCGGTGATTGCCGGTGAAGAATCTTTTGAATAAAAATATACTTATGAATATTTAAGCCGTTTGTGATCTGATTTTGATCAAATAAAGTTTATACTGTCATTAAAGGGATCTAGTAACTTTGTTGAAATGTGCAAAAAGTGATGAATGGTTGATACAATGTATATTGTTGTTATTTGATATGTCCACTGGGTATTCTATGAAAATTTCAAGTTATATGGACGTTATATGGCCGAGTAATGAGCAAAAATGCAAAGTGATATTCACTAACTCATTGCACTGACTTTGTACACAGTTTCGACAATCCAATGGATAATTCAACATCTGAACACTTCAATCGTAAATATCTTTTTAACAAAAGGGAAATTTGAAAAACTGAAACATGTCCCATGCTTTTATTGTTAATACAAATACAACAAGGTATGAGGGAACCGCTAGAACTCCAGCTTGATTTTGAGATTGGGACAATGTTACTAAAATGGAAATGTTCTTTCAAATTTGACAGTCAGTTTTTCATTATCTCACAAAAAAATATCGGGGGCACTTCGGGAAATACCATTTTACCAAGATTGATCATGGCCGTTTGTCTTGAACTGGGCCAGTATACATGTAGGTGGTAAATAGGTGTGTGCGACATGCATAAACTTAAATTGTAAAATATAGACGTTATACCAATATGAACATCCCCAGAATCAATTAGTCTTTTAGAGAAGATTAATTATTGGAAATGAATTGGAAATCAATTCAAACTCTTTCTGCAACGGGGCCCTTATAATTCAAGAAATATATGACAGATTGCAATCAATAAATCTTCACATGATACCCTGCATGCAAGACCATAGCCGCACTTAAACAATAATTAAATATGACTGTCTCTACAAAAATATCAGTCCTCAATTTCAACATTACTGCTCCCAACTCAGCTCTGTATGATGATGTCAAATTTAAAAATTTTACTTTTTCTAATGTTACCCATTGAAGGAATTTATGAGGGAAACTGACCATCTGAAAGGCTCTATCGTTTACAAACGTTTTTTATCCTTCTGTATGAACATGAAGTTCGCGGATTTCACTTATCTACATCTTCAGTATCTAAGAAATTCAAATGAAATACTAGATGTTGAATTCGTCACTTTTGACGAATTAAGGTTATACATATCGATTTATTATGATAAAAGGATGATTCCAAAATAACTACTCAATCATCATATCAATAATAATAGATCCCCCCCCCCCTGAAAAAAGAGAAAAAAAGGAAGAAAAAAGAAAGTTAAAAAATATTGCCTTGGATTCGAACCCACGACCCTTTGATCTTGTGTCACAAATTATACCGCGAGACCAACATTAGATCTCTTAACGAAAATGGGAAATTGGAAAGATACATCAGTGATCGCACAACTGCATTTGTCATTGTAACAGTGAATTATTTGACCTTTGAACCTAATTTACATATCCTTAACGCCATTTTCATAATCCGATCTATCTTATGAAACAATTTTTCTCATTATACCATACATGTGTGCTGAATTTCATGTCCGCGGCGTACGTGGTTATTGAGTATTCATGCTTGATTTATTTGACCTTTAACGGTAAATATGACAATGAAATATGCATTTTCGCGATTTGGTGTTAACTTATGAAATGATGGGCATGCAAATCCGTATCTACATGCGAAATCTCAAATTGATAGCATAATTCCTTCAGCAGTTATAGGTCGATAACATACGTTTCGGCTAACCCTCAATTTGTAACAGATTTGAACTCTTATTTCCAATCAAACAATTCATCAGGATCCAGTGAACAAAACTAAATGGTGTGAATAGATTGCGAATAGAGCAGGACATCAGCTACGATATATCAAAATTTGGGAGTACATTGATGGAGAATAAGCGAGATATGGTCAAAAGTACACTGTGATCGATTTCAACATTGATTGAAAGTGATTAAAATTGGCATTTTCAACTTTAACCGTCAATACGATGATTTTATAACATTACTCGGCATAAATAAGGTATGAATTCGTATGTACAACTCATAATCTATCCGAATATTAAAAGAAAATTGGGTGTTTGTGGACTTTTTAAAAAGTTATGGCCGAATACAAAAAGTATGTTTTTACCATGTTTTGCCATTTTTTGCCATTTTGCGTGCGCGCGTAATTTTGACTTTGACACGCGCGTACTCCGTTATTATGAGTCAATAATGACTCAAATTGATAGGGTGTGCTGAGGGATGTATAAGAATTGCAAAACATGTACCAAAAAAAACATTTTTCTTATTCATTCGCGTTACGCGCGCAAATACGCGCGCGCCGACGCGCACGCGCGGAATTTTTTGAAACGCTTAAAATTGTCTGAAACATATAGTAAATTACTCGGGTTGGGGTTTTGAACATTTTAAATTTTTTTTTCTCACTTGACGGACGCGTACGCGCGCGTCTCTGAGTGTAAGCGCACGCGCATGAGCTTAAAAGATGACGATTGAACTGATTTGATATTGATGCGAAATTTGAAGTGAAATTAATGATGCATGACTGAGTTATGATGATTATTGAAATTTGACAAAATGGCGTCCTGATGACGTCATAGTAATGTGACGTCACGGAAAAGTTTCGCTGCACTAAGTTAGACCATGATCTATCATCATGTGAATATTCATGATAATTGATTCATCTGATCGTGAGATATGCGACGCACAAAATTAGGAAGAATAAAATAAAAATAATAAAAATCTTGACGAAATCAATAGGTTATACATATGTATATGTATAACCTAATTAGTTCGGATATTAATATTGCTCTTGCAGCTTAGCACGATTGGATGTTTAAAAATGATTCTTACAGGAATTTGAACGCGTGGGCCTAATGAAGAACGTGAGGCGGTACGGAGGGGCTAGTGCTCGGGGCCATGTGGGCTGCTCTCCTGGCCTTGGGCTACTCCTCACACGAGATCGAGGAATTCCTTCGTATGGACCTTAAGAAGTACTTCCTAGGTAAGTGTAAGACCCCAACGCTCCTCCCCGCAAAATTGTGGTGCCCTCGATCAGGTTCCCCCTATCCCATCCCCCCTAACGTTCAAAATCTAACTTATCAATCCATTTAAGTTTTTTCGCTG
>JBAMJV010009496.1:65000-70064 GCA_037951105.1 Echinarachnius parma
GGCCGCTACGCGGAAATTTTCGCTCTGAGTGCGACCCCCCGCTAAGATTAGCGTTGTAGCCACACTCCCGTCGCAGAGCGAAAAGACGCTTATTTACAATGTTCGAGGTCTCTTCCCTCTTTTAAACGTTTATACAAACAGCTGTATTTTCACTGATGTATATATGACCAGCGGAAAGATAGATTACTGTTTTAAATATGTTGTTCAGTAAATACTCCAACAGATACGTGATTTGTCGGACAAAGCATAACGAGTGGATGAATGTATCTGGTTTTGTTCGTGGTTATGTTTCCATTGTGTGATTCGGATGAGTGAATGTGTATGCTTCTCCCATTGTGATGTGTGGCTGTGCGTGTGCCTGCTGTAGTAATGACTGTGAGGTGTTTTGTGTTGACAATCTGCTCGACTGACAATCACGTGCTTGCTGGAGTACCCAATATAATTTTTTTCTTTTGTGAAAAGTTAGTATATTTATATTGTGTATATATGTATATAGAAACTTAATTGTGTTTTTATGATTTGAAATAAATTGAAGTTTTTTTTTTTAAAATAATTTTGTCAAAAATTCTTAAAAAGTATATCTTGAATCTGCTGGTCATATGCTATTTGTCGTGTCCGGACTACTAACCCCTGGATAACCACCCCCGGACGATTACCCCCGGACAACTACCCCCCTAGGACAATTACCCCCCGGACAACTACCACCCGGACAATTACCCCCCTATGATAATTACCCCCAAGACAATTACCCCCCAAGACAACTACCCCCCCAAGACAATTACCCCCAAGACAATTACCCCCCAAGACAATTACCCCCCAAGACAACTACCCCACAAGACAACTACCCCCCGGATGATTACCCCCCGGACAATTACCCCCCGGACAATTACCCCCCGGACAATTACCCCCCGGACAACTACCCCCCGGACAACTACCCCCCGTATTATTACCCCCCCCCCCCCCCCCCCCCAAGACAACTACCCCCGGACAACTACCCCCCGGACAACTACCCTCCGGATTATTACCCCCCAAGACAACTACCCCCCCGGATGATTACCCCCCGGACAACTACCCCCTGGAATATTCCCCCCCTCCGCCCCAAATTACCCCAAGACAACCACCCCAAGACAAAATATGTGATCGCTCAGGCCGGTAGCCTGGATTTTTCAAGGCGGTGGGTTTGGGCTTTGGGGGTGCGTATATTCAAAAACGGGACCAAGACAGCTGGTTGAGTCGTGTAAGTGTGTGTGTGTGTGTGTGTGTGTGGGGAGTGGGGGTAGGGGGGGGGGGGGGGGGGTCTGTCGCTGATTTAGACCACTGTTTTAGTTTTAGTCAAATGTCAAATGGGCCGATCGCTGCCCGAGACCGAGAACGATAAAAAGTAGACCTTTCTGAATGGGGGGTGGGGGGGGGGGGGGGGGGGGGTGGGTGTACGCACCCAAAGCACCCCATGCTATGGGACTGCCAATACACGAATATACTCCAGACATCGTACGATATCGCAATCCGAAATGTAGGTAAAACCATTGTGCGGCATCCGGTGCATTTGTGACCTAGGCGTATTACATGTTTGATATGTTTTTTTGGTCAATTTCGTAAGCTTTTCATTCGTTTCAATAAGCGTGTCATTCAATTTCACGAAATTGAGCTGAAGGTTTGTCATTTTTGTTCAAAATTGCATTGTGTTCATACGATTTAGCTCTTCGATCAAGTGATTTACCACTTTTATCATTCAATTAAAAAAAAACACGCTATTTGCATTTATTGTGTTTGCAAAATCAAATTGATATTATCATGTTCGATTCCCAGTTTCCCACGACCTAGTAGAAGTAGAAGTAGAAGTAGTTAACGGTAACCGCAACCGCATACCGCGCGTTCGCGCGATTACCAGGAATGAGTTATGGTATTATATTTATCCGCCATGGGGCATAATGTATGTTTTTATTCAATAAAACTCAGTTGCAAGTTATACTCAGTATGAAGTAGACGTGAGTTTTATTTCGCTCCTGATCGACATTAAAAGCATTAAATTGCGCCAACGGATTTCCCGGAGGGTGGTTTTACGTAATCACGAAATACGTTTTAAATCGAATGCAAACAAATGTTTCCGAATAATCAATATATGAATTATAATGCTGAAAACGATTTTGAACTACTCAATACACCTGCGGTAAACAAAATTGGCAAAATTGAATGCACACAATGCACCCGGGGGACGGGGAGGGGGGGGGGGGGGGGGGGGGGACATGCCTCCCCCCCCTCCATACATTTGAAAGTGGAGGTGATTGTCAATCCCACTTTTTAATATGCATACATTATGTATGTTTGATTCCATAGCTTTAACTACGTATCATATAATATTACTGTCTAGGATATGCACCAAATCGCTCCACACCAGTTGTGAACCTCCCCCCCCCCCCCCCCCCCACATGCCTCCCCCCCAATACATTTGAAAGTGGAGGTGATTGTCACTCCCACTTTTTAATATGCATACATTATGTATGTTTGATTCCATAGCTTGAACTACGTAGGCTATCATATAATGTTTACTGTCTAGGATATTGACCAAATCGCTCCACTACCAGTTGTCCAGTAGTCCGGGGGGTAATTATCCGGGGGTAGTTGTCTTGGGGGTTATATTCCGGGGGGTAATCATCCGGGGGGTAGTTGTCTTGGGGGGTAATAATCAGGGGGGTAGTTGTCCGGGGGGTAGTTGTCTTGGGGGGGTAATAATCCGGGGGGTAGTTGTCCGGGGGGTAGTTGGCTTGGGGGGTAGTTGTCTTGGGGGGTAGTTGTCCGGGGGGTAGTTGTCCGGGGGGTAGTTGTCCGGGGGGTAATCGTCCGGGGGGTAATTATCCGGGGGGTAGTTGTCTTGGGGGTAGTTGTCTTGGGGGTAATTGTCTTGCGGGGTAATTGTCTTGGGGGGTAATTGTCCTGGGGGGTAGTTGTCTTGGGGGGTAGTTGTCTTGGGGGGTAATTGTCTTGGGGGGTAATTGTCCTAGGGGGGTAATTGTCCGGGTGGTAGTTGTCCGGGGGGTAATTGTCCTAGGGGGGTAGTTGTCCGGGGGGTAATTGTCCGGGGGGTGGTTGTCCAGGGGGTAGTAGTCCTAGAACCGCTATTTGTACATATTTTTAATATTTATTATGTCTATCATCATCATCATCATCATCATCATCTAGACAGGAGTGTAGGGTAGCCCTGTAGATCTCCCGGTCATTAACACGTTGATATCATTCCTTTTACTGACTGTGCACAGCATGCGCGCATGGAAGTCAAACGATATCAAATCTTGTATTTAACCAAACAATATCCAGGCCATGTTTGAAAGTGACGGCGCTAGTAGCAGTGACTAATGACGCAGGAAGACTGTTCCATGAACTTATAACACGCTTGCTGAAGAAACTGCTTCTAAGGTTGAGTTTACAACGGGTAGTAAAAAACTTCAGAGGATGTCCACGAGTACGTAGGTAATCAGATCTGACAAAGAAATGTTCTGGATCGATTCTGTCAATACCGTGCAGGATTTTGTAGACTTGGATCATATCTCCCCTCTCCCTTCGGTAGTGAAGAGAGAAAAGCTCAAGTTTTCTCATTCTCTCTGGGTACGATAAGGAGCTCATTCCTGGAATCAGCCTTGTTGCTCTTCGCTGTACTGCTTCAATCTTTTTGTCGTCTGTAACAAATCTTGGGCTCCATGATACGCTGCAGTACTCTAGATGGGGGCGTACAAGTGCTTTGTAGAGATGTATAAAGATGTCCGGGTCAATATTGACAAAAGCACGCTTGATGAGGCCTAGCATCTGGTTCGCATTTTGTATTGCTGAGGAGATATGTTTGTGGAAATTCAGCTCACCGTCTATCAATACTCCCAGATCCTTTTCACAGGTGACATTTTCCAGCATTGCATTGTCCATCATATATGAGCACTGTTGATTGTATTAATATTAATGTATTATTTTATTATTTATATTGTATGATGATATATCAGGACCCTGACGAAAAACAGTATCCTTGCAGATCAGGCTATCCTGTATAAATATATTTGAATAAATAAATAAATAATAAATAAATAACTCTATAACGCAATATCATAACTATATCATATTTTACATGACAAAGTTAATGTCATAAAAATAAGCATAGCACGGTTTTCAACCTTGAACATGACTGATGACGTCATCTAGGCGCCATTTTGTATTTATTTTCGTCAAATACATTATGTATCATAACTCTATACGCAATATCATAACTATATCATATTTTACATGACAAGAGTTAATGTCATACAAATAAGCATAGCCCGCTTTTAAACCTTGACCATGACTGATGACGTCATCTAGGCGCCATTTTGTATTTATTTTTGTCAAATACATTATGTATCATAACTCTATAACGCTATATCATAACTACGTATGTTATATTTGGCATGATGAAAGGTAATGTCATGACCAACGAACGTTGAGGGCGGTAAACACGAGACCGTGCACAGAAATACAATACAGGAAGGACAACTCGTATTTTGTTATACACGCAGTCTATGAGAAATCGCGAATTATTTGTTGTGACCATTTCGAAGGGCGCCCCGGTTGACAGTAACGTTTTTCCGTAGATTGTAGATTTGATAAATAAAGTAGAAGTCCGATTTTTTACAGATTGACACTAAATATATAATTTTCTTTGACATTTCATCAATATGGGAAATGTTTACAAAATCGCTCATTCCAATCATCGTCTTATTTCAAGAAATCGCATCGGCATTTTCATGATATCACAATATTTGTCGGCAAAACTGTGTGTACACAACAACCGTTTGTGAGTGAGGATGACATATCGAGATATTAAGCAGACGACAACAACGATCAATCTCAAAATGCCGGAATTGTATATGTATGTTATTGTTATTTATTCCTGTTTTAGACTTAGGACAATTAGCTGACGTTAGCGTAGAACATCATTTGAACTAGAACTAGACTCTGTGGCGACTATGTCGATTATAAGCACATTAATGTGCTTTATTTAAAACAAATTTGCGACTTACTCTTGCCCAGTACAGGTGCATTAGT
>JBAMJV010009497.1:0-54996 GCA_037951105.1 Echinarachnius parma
TCTTTAACTTCTCTCCCCAGGTGGAATTCATCCTTTCTTAGCTCCTTAACTCTGGTGATGCAGAAACCTTTTCTCTTTTTCCTCATCCTCTTCTCATCTTTACATCTTTTCATTCCCATTATAAAAAATGGTTTTGTATCGCATCAAAATGATTTAATATGTTAGCTACTCTAATCTGTAAAATAATCAGTGCCTCCATCTTTTTCTAATTACTTCCAAGGTGGAGTTCATCCTCGCCTGGCTCCTCGATTCCGGCGATGCCGAGTCCTTCCTCTTCTTCCTCATCATCTTCACCTTCCTCTCGTTCCCGATGACGTGGGGTTACATCCTCGTCAACGTCGTCGCCGGCTACCGCTTCGGCCTCCTCTTCGGGACGTCTGTTGTCATGGTCTGTGTCGCGGTCGGCTCCACGTGTGCTTTCGTCGTAAGCCGCTCTCTCCTGACGGGTTGGATCCAGAGGAACCTTCTGAACCAAAGACTGGAGATGATCATTAGCGTGGTGGAGGGCAAGCATGGCTTCAATGTGATAGCTCTCACTAGACTCACGCCCATTCCCTTTGGGATACAAAATGGTGTCTTTGCAGTAAGTCATTACTATCTGTAATTTGGTCCACTCATTTTCATTTATTTACATATTAGATTCTGTTTGATTTTCCTTCGTACATTTGAATTAATGGCACTTTGTCAAAAAAAATTAAGGGGTGAACAAAGTCATTATTTACTATGAAGAAGAGTCCTAACTTCTTTGTTGCAGCTATAAACACTGCCTATTCAAGAATAGAATGAATATATCAGGAATAGTTCATGAGATTTTCAATAAAAAATGGCTGTTAGATGATCATTTTCAAAAGTGTATTAATTGAGCAATTTACAGACATTCCTTTCACTTGGCTGTCATCACTATCTCCTGCTCTCTTGCATCCTTTTTAGAACCCTCTTTACTATTTGACACCAATTACACACAATGGCTCTTTATAGTGGCAAGACCTTGATGGTTGCATATCAGTATTATACAATCAAACCTGTGTATAGTGACCACTGAAGGGAAACAAGTAAAGTGGCCACTGTAGACGGGTGACCTTTATAGACAGGTCCCGTATTATTGTTTTTCTTTGCAGGGGATCAATTTTGATAGCCATTATAGGCAGGTTGGCTGAACACTACAAGCACGTTTTACTGTATGTATTCATTGCTACGCATATTTTACATCAGGGCCCTCTACTTGGCAACAGCTAAAATGTTCCATGCTGATTGGCTGATGCCTTGTTAATTACAATGGAACCATAGTTCCTTAGCATTGTGTGCACATGCAAGGTTGCCTGGCTGGAATGCTCCCCAGGGAGTGTAAAACATGCACTTTGTGTGCTGGATTGATTGTAGTATGCATCTGATGACCAGGATAACAATATCATTGTAAAGCAATTAGAGATGATTATCAATTGTTTTAGGTGCTGTATAAATGGAGTATATTATTATTATTATTATAATAATTGGATGTTTTGTCATGTTTTTCGTGCAGCTTTCCAAGATTCCGATTTCAACATTCATGAAGGCATCCCTGCTGGGTCTACTTCCAACGCAGCTTCTTAACTCGTACATGGGGTCCACCCTGCGCTCCGTCCAAGATGTCAGGAATCAGAAGTCATCAACAGCACTTCTCATAGCTCAGGTATGTTGTACGGGGCTCTCCCTTAACCTTTTGTTTGTTTCAGGTCACCAAAATGAGACTTCCGATTTACTTCCACCATAGACTTGGCATCTGGGCCAACGTTAAGGGCAAGCCCCGGTTGTATCCATCTGAGGTTAAGAATGTTTCAACCTATATATATGTGTTTTGCATTCTGCATCGGTACGTTTGATGTGTATTGGCATGTTTGTGTACATGTGTTTCTGTGTGTCTGTATGTGCACCGCCCCTGCACTCTGCCCAGTATCATGTCAGAAATAAGCAGTTATTATCAACCGCCTTTCTTATTTGCTCAGGTATGATGAGTCCCTTTCAGGATCAGGTTCTACGTGTCAACCTTTGTGGCTTACGTTCTGTATGTGTTGTATGCTTGTGTACATATTTATGTGTATGTGTGTGCACCACTAGGTATTTTGTCCAGGATATCATGAAGAAACAATATTTTATGTTTCAATCTGTTTGTCTTGCTATCTATAGATGTAACAATTTTAGGGGAATACCCATTTTTACAAGCCATGGCTTTCACGGTGTATTCCCTGAGCACTTTTATATTTGTATATATACATTGTATTGTTTTAATTTTTGAATAAATATATAAATGAATGAATATGTCTGTGTAGATGAGGCTTGACATGTAAGAATAGAATATTTTGTCATATCTTTGTCTATTTGAAAATTGAGTTTCAAATTCTGGGCCACGAAAATGTGTGTCGTAAATTTTAGGTGGCCCATAATAAATTTTCAGCCACTAAAAATATTTTTTAAATTTCATTATTTGGCAATTCATTATTTGGGAATATTTCCTTGCTATATTTTAAAAACATATTTCTAAAATTGTACTCTGTTTACAATATTTTGACAACATTTCCTTGCTATTTCTTTAATTACCAAATGTACAGGTTTTAATCAGTTTTGGGCTGTCAATGTACGTGATTCGGCTAGCGCAAAGAGAGCTACATAAAACACTTGACTCGCATCACGTGAATTCATCAGATGCGAACCACAACGGGGCACAGCATCCAGACAAATCCCATCATGCATCAGTCAATCTCCACGGTAACAACATTTTAAATGGCGGTGGACCTGAAAGACTTACGCATTCAAATGGCACTAAAGTTGGTAACTTATATATTGTATGAATAATGCAGATATTTTTTTTCCATACTTAGGATTTGATATTGTATTTATGTATAGAGGTGTGAGGAAAGACAATTTTTATAAAAAGTATATTTTTTCATGCAAATTCCAAAAAGGTGTGTGTCTGATGGCGATAACTTGCTTTCTTTTGTTCATTTTATTATTTATTTCCTGTTAATGCTCAGAATGGCAGATGACACACAAAGCAGTATTGGTTACGATTTTGATGATCAATAAATTTGATGAAGATAATGAAACAAACAATATCAAAAAAATTATATATCGCTGTCTCATCTGTGAGATGACTGCTCATTTTAAAAGATATTTCTCGAAGACGTTGCTTAGTACTTTATAATGAAAGAGTTGCATTCTTCAGTTTTGTATTAAAGGGACTTGGTAACATTGTCCAAATCCTCAAAATGAAATTTTCGTTCTAGCGGTTCCCTCATAACTTGTTGTATTCGTATTAACAATAAAATCATGGGACAGGTTTCGGTTTTTCAAATTTCCCTTTCGTTACAAAGATATGTACGATTGAAGTATTCAGATAAGAAAAACTCCGGGTGAGTTTTTCATCCCTGTACAAAGTGAATGCAGTGAGTTAGTGAATATCACCCAATATCACTTTGCATTTTTGCTCATTACTTGGCCATGCAATGTCCATTTAACTTGAAATGTTCACACAATACCCTGTGGACATATGAGATAACAACACTATACATTGCATCAACCCTTCATCACTTTTTGCACATGTCAACAAAGTTACTAGATCCCTTTAAACATAAAAGAATTACTAGTATTAGATGAACCATTAGTTTAATAAATGTAATATTGAGTACTAATTATGAATTTCATTCCATGAAAACTCTTTTGTAGAGCTGGTTCTTTGTGTAGTTGGACAAAGTGCCAGATGAATACTCGATTATAATTATTCAGGAATTGCATAAATGTTTCTCAATTATTTATTAATGTAAACTCACAGTACTGGTTTGTTTCCACATATGCAAAATTGTATGCATATTTTTAATAATACTAGTCAGCTTGTATTTTGACAAGTTGTAAATTTTATATGGTTTTCATTACGCATTATGAAAGAAAAGGTGCGAAATAATTTAACCATTATGAAAGAAAAGGTGTGAAATAATTTAACCGCACCCTTTAATTTTTGTAATCAACAAATTTTAGCTCTGGACAAAACAACATCTGTTTTCAACTATTTTTGCACAGATGTGTATGCTGTAACTAAACATCTGCAAATATACAAGTACATTCACTTCCACATAGGAATTTAACCTATTCAGGACTGGCCCCCAAAGTACTCTGGGTGAGGTCTATGGACAATGCATGTTGTACCAAAATCAATCCGTTCTGAATGGGTGGGGGGGGGGGGGGGGGCGGGGAGGGGAGGGGGTCCTTCTGTGTAGTACAGTGGCAGAGCCTGGCTGGACTGATAGCGGGGAACACAAATGATTGGGGGGGGGGGGGGCACACCTTTCTTTATTGTGTTTCTTTATGTATTTCTTTATTTTAACACAGATTTTCCCCTTCTGTTTTTTGTTATTGTTTTTAACAAATTATTACTATTTTTTTATTGGGGGGAAGGGGGGGGGGGCATATGCCCCCATGCCCCCTCGTAGCTACTGGTTAAGTATGTTGACAGAGTTATGTTTTCCTGTATAAATGCAGCTGAAGGGGTGGGATCTATCATCTACATGTTTAGATCAGGCATTATTTTATTTAAGTAAAAAGAAAAGAACTATTCTTAAACTATGTTGATGTTTTCTTTTCGTTTTCAGAAAATCATTGATTATTTTTACTCCTCTATTGATTTTTTTATACCAGGGACTTAACACCCACTCAACTCTTTGTTGATCACTTTATGGTCACTGTATATGAAATGTCCTTGATTAAGTGTGAGATTAACCTGTTGGGGACGCAGTGAAAATAGATACACTGGGGATTGGGCTGATTAGTTAAGTTCCCAAAAGATCCCAGGTTATTTCGTAAAGATTTCAAGTAAAAACAATTTCAAAGAGTTATTACATATTAAAGGCACAAAAGCTTGAAAAGTGTTACCCAGAAATATACACAAAAAAAACATTTTCCCCCAAGAAAACCAACTTGGCCAACGATTCAGACAAAACTCGACCAAACCGAGTTGTCCATGGTCTGGTCTGACCCCGGACAACTGGGCCACTTTAATTTTGTCAAATTTTAGGCATTAGGTTAGGGTTAGGGTTAGGGTCAGGGTTAGAAAAAAATTAATCTGGAATGCCTAAAATTCGACAAAATTTAAGTGGGCCGAGTTTGTATGAGTCGTTGGCCGAATTGGTAAGGGTCGAGTTGTCCCGGAACCCATTCTTGTATATACCTACTTGTTAAACATTCACAACAATGTATGATTACATGTATAGTGTCTATTCAATCATGCATACAGTACTTTTCTACCAGCGTGACAATGTTCTTGTCAGTTTATTTCCTGCACTTTCATTGCCATTAAATTGTTATTATTCTATTAAATACATGACATTCCTAGAATCTAATTCAGAGCGTGAAGTTTATTGGTATTTAACAATGCATCTCTTTATTTTTCATTCAAATTATTTGTATCATGCAAATGAAAATAATATTATTCTTGTTGAAAGTGCATAAAGCATTGGGAAGTGTGCTCTTTCGTGCAATTTGTGTGAAATGAAATATGTTCTATTATTTAACCAATTTTTGAAGGGTGTACATGCATCAAATTCATTATTTTGTATAAACACTCTTTTATATGTGTACTATCTGCTATCTGAGCTGCCTGGGCAAAGTATTTATAGGAAAATTTATTAAAGGGATAGTACAGTTATTATGAAACTGAATTTTAGTAACTAAACTTGAACGTTATCATTAAAACTAAACAATGCTCGAATGGTAGAAAAACATAAACGATTAGCGGTAAGTTTATGAAAAAAGCAAGCAGTTTTTGAATAAAAACTTGTGAATGTGATATTTTCAAAAAATGTGAAGGCTTTATAAATATTTTCTTAAATAAGTGAATAAATGTGGGACCTACATTTATTCCAATTGGATGTATTTATGGTTATTACAGCTGTTTCTGAACCAATTTTGAACATTAAAGTTCATTTTGTCTTTAAAAAAAGCATGTGCTTTTTCAGGTATTACACTAAGTTTTACATTACCTCTCAAAGAAATTATATCTTTAAGCGCCCTCTAAATCAAAACTGTACTATCCCTTTAACTTTCATCTTCTACTTGTAATTCAATTATCTTCATGCTACAATGATTTATATTTATTTGTATTCAAAATGAACTTTTGACAGACATAGCTATTTTCCTGTGCTAAAAAATATTGTATATGGCAACTAAATCAATTTATGAAATGTCTTTTCAGTACTAAAATTTAAATAATTGTTAATGTAACTTTTCTGAATCTTCAGATTATCTATTGTATTTCAATGCACTACCAAATCAATCTGAAATCTGTGTACATACATAAAGAAATTGTTAATTTTCATCTGATGTGCTCGGTACCATTGTATTACCAAAGGAACAAAGTAATTTTCTTCAAAAAAGGAAACCTTTTTACAAAGATCATTGTTTGTGAACTTTATTTGGTGTATATCATGTATATAATGATGGTGATAGTGATGAATGTAGTATGAGGCGTGCAATTTTGCTGTTCCCCAATAGATTTTGTAACTCTCATAGAGTAAATTCAGGGATGACCTGGGCCCATATTCATGAAAGCCTGCTAGCTTTATAGATGCATGCTAAGGCTAAGAAATAAATCTTCAAAATGATCTTCAAGTTGCGAACTAGGGTTAACCGAGTGAGTACCCAAGGCTTACCCAGATATTACCCTAGTTGGGGACAAGGAAAACTGTTTGGTTGCTCACTGACTCATATCATATATAATAAGTTCATTATCTATTTCAAGTACATAATAATTTTTTTTTGTAAAGCGCATAGAGAATATGTTATAATATTATTATGCGCTATATAAAAACTGTATTATTATTATTATATATTTAAAATAGACTTAGCATGGAACTAGGCTAGCAGGGTTTAATGAATATGGGCCCTGGTTCCTGTAGACAAAGGGTTAAAGTGATCCATTAAATTTATATTTTTCCCCAAAGGTTTCTTGAGAATGATATGCGAGAATTTCATAGAAAAATAATAAATTTTCCTTGTGAAAACAAAGAAAATCAATGTCTGATTTTATCCCGATCATTTGCGTGGAGTACTAGTATCTGAATTCAGAATTCAGAAAACAACAAGGTACAAGAGAAGTGGGAATGCTTCAAGTGATTTTGGTTCAAATTGTACAAAGTTAATGGATCACTTTAATAGATCGAGTCACTAACATATTCAAATTCATGTGTGCTCTCCTGATTCAATTATTGGAATCTACATTGACTAGAGAACTAGTCATTGCTATGTCAGGTAACCCTCTGGCAAGTTTTAAGGTTGCATGTAATTTAAAATTGGAGTTTATAAACTAAATTGTTCTCTAAATCAACCAAAATTGTGAGTGAATGTGGTCGTTCGGCAGGTTCCCTTGAGTTAATTTTCAGCACATAATTCAGGGACAACTATTCAATCACTTACAATCATCGAGAGAAAGAATGAAATTAAAAAACACAGAAAATATCAAGAACTTGATGAAATAGTGAACATTTAATCATATAATATTCTATTTCAATTTACATATTGCTCTCTTCTCTAATAGCTTAATAACTCTCACAGAATTTCCATACAAAATAATTTTCTCCTACCTCTAAAGATAACGATTACACAAACCAGCAGATCACAAGCTATATAACATATGAACAAGAATGTCAAGCTCACAAAAAAAAAAAGATGCACCTCTTTTTCATATATATTTGAAAGTTTCACTGCAGTTTTTTGCCAGTGGTTATGCGACTATTATTTGGCGTGATCACAAAAGCCACTGTTCATGTTAATTAGTTTTGTTTGTTTTATATAATGCACGTCTTCCCACTTTGCATTCATAAATGTTACTTTTTCTCTGTCACCAAATGTGTTTGTCTTTATGGATATTTTTTTTTCGAGAAGTTTTTTTTCCAAGACTTTTTGAACTGATACTTCCAAGATAACACAAACACCTCATCAATATAGACGTTTATATGCATGATGGCTATCAAGAATACTAAATATATATCCACAGTTTAAAAATCTCCTTTCCTCTGTTTAACTACCATAATGAACATATTCATATACATGTGTACTTATTTTGAAAGTCATTATTTAAATGAGCTGGAGAATATTTCGTTATTTCTTAGAATTATGTTACAAAATTGTGACCTTCTACATGTATTTTTGCTATATTATGTCAAATATATTTGGATACACTACATTTATTTGTATTTGGTCAAATTAAAGAATATACAGCACATGCAAATGTACATTCACATTTAAAAACCACTTATGAAAACAAACATCTGTTAACAAGTCAGTACAATACACGACACAAAACACATACCATGACTTTAAGCTGGACATCGACAATACAATCATAGAGTATAAAATAACACTTCATTTTTTTGTTGGACAACGGATATCACATGAATGAATATCAAGACATGGTTGAAATACAATACATGCTGCATTATAAATCATTTCATTTACAACAATCAATTTTTTAACAGTCAATAGCATGCATTTTGAGTTTTGAAGAAAAAAAACAACTATCAAATATAACATCCTTTCAGTTATTTGAAAGAGCAAAAAAAGGTAACAAAAGTAATAAAAAAAACATATTCTGTTTATGAAATCACTCCAGTAACTGATAGCACGTGCCTCATATTATTATCATTATATACAAATTCATAATTGAAAATTTTGAATTTAATTAAATATTTACATAATTGCAAATTTTGCAATGCTAAATTGAACTTAAATCAGAAATAATTGATCTGTAAAAATATTGGTTCAAAATTAAGCAGCAAAGAAGCATAGCTATGACAAAAATGTTTTTAAATGAAGTATAGTCCAACCTCGGTTATCCGTCCATCAGTTATCCGGAAAAATCGGACTTGATCTCACAAATGATGTTTGCTGTTTTTTTTTCATTCATACCCCCTAAAAATGTCACTCGACCCTCACTCAAAGTTGCGCAATGTACACACAAAACTTGTGCGATGTATGATACACAAAACGTGTAGAAACATACAAATAATCATAGCAGCAAACAAACATTATCAATGCATATTAAAACCCTATTAAACTTCATGAAAATGCTGTGTTTGAGCAAAATTTGTCCCAATATCTGGTAAAATCACTTTATAGACGAGTGCTGGTCCCAATGTGGCCGGCTAACCAAGGTCAAACTTTACAGTAAAACCTGTCTATTAAAGCACCACCAAAGGAATACATAAAACGTGGTCTTTATAGACAGGTTCATATACATGTACATGTGAACTGCCTGCTAGAAAGTGTCAAGAAATAGCTCTTTATGAACAGGTGGTTGCAAGAGCAAGTTTGACTGTAGCAGGCCGGACAAGAGATAAAAGGAAATACAAATAAATAATAATACATCTGGAAATATGGATCACAGTCAAACATAATTTATGATTTCTCAAGGAAACTTAAGGGTACATATCTTCACTTCATGTCTAGTCAAATGCATGTACATAGTAGTCACAATTTAATTAAAAAAGATGCATGCATATAGAGGTCTAACAGTGGCCTTTAAATAATAAAGGCATTCATTCAATATTTAAGGAATACAACAAGAAAGATACAATATGAAATTGAAATTTGGGGGATTAATTTTCTCATGAAAGAATACAGAAATGACGACCTGATTTTGATAGATACACTGCACATGTATTAATACATTTCTTAATAACCATTTTCTAGCAATTGTCTTTATTTATTATGATATAATACTCGCCACATTGTGAATGGATATGTCTTTTCTTTTATATACACGAACTGCTGTAGATATATAAGTGCTTAAGCACAAGCAATTTCATGCGTACAATATACATAGCGTGTATGAATAAATATGTCAGTGCATGTTGGTAAGTGTTAGTAATGTCAAATGATAAACATTAGACATGAATTCGGTAGTATACTGATTTAGCCAGAGTGCTTGTAGATATAAATGGTAAAGCACAATCATTTTGATACATGGTATTTACTAAATTCCTATACTTGTATGAAGAAATACATTACTGTATGAGGGTAAATTACTTGAAGTGGTGAATATACATGCCGTGACTTCTCAATAAAGAAGTAACAAATAAATGAAATATTCATTAATCAATTATGAGAATCAACACACCAACAAACAACCATTTTGGGTCCCAAATACAATTCCTCTTCTCACATTAAGTAACGATTATGTCCAAATAACTTACCGTTGATGTGAATTAATACATATAAATGCATCGTTTAATAGAATTGTAATTACTACATTGAACATGCATCAACAATTTTCCCTATATACATGGTTAAATGTTTGTATACTGTACATAACATCTGTTATCGAGAATGCCAAAATAGACAAAGACAAAAATATGATATACATATATATGTATGTATGGATATAATGTTAGGTGCAGGGCCCTCTGGGAGAACACTGCAAAAGCACTAAAGAGGTGACCCATGGTGAACCAAGCTATAATGTTATTATTGGAAAGGTAATTTTAGAAGACAAATAGAGCTGTTCATTTGATTATACATGTATACATCTGGCCATTTCACACCCAAAATGGTAGCTCCTTGCATTTCACAATGAAATACAAGTATGATACAATCCTAGTTTTTCCTACATCACTGCTTTTAAACTTCAATTCCATTCATTAATGATCATCTGTTGGTATTATTATTATTATCATGAACAACTTTAACATCATTACACTAATTCTGACCAACAGCACTGTTAAACAAATTAAATAAACCTAACCCTATAAACCTTGGTCTTAGAATCAATGTTTGAATTCATGAAACTGTACATGTAGATAATCTGTTATATGACAAGTTTACAACCTCTAACATAATATTCCACTGTTGCTGCTGTCCCCCCTTTCCCTGAAAAAAAACATTATACCTCAATTACAATACATATAGGGTAACATGTCAAATATCACCAATTTTGGCTCAATCGAGTCACAGGTCAAATGTCACCAATGTTGGCTCAATTGGGACAGGTCAAAAGTCCTCAATTTTGGCTGAATCAAGTCACAGGTCGAATGTCACCAATGTTTGCTCAATTGTGTCACAGGTCAAATGTCACCAATGTTTGCTCAATTGTGTCACAGGTCAAATGTCACTAATGTTGGCTCAATTGGGTCACAGGTCAAATGTCACCCATGAAATGGTTGACAGGAAGCTAGATGATGTCTATTGTTATACCATCACTGACCCTGGGCACCAGAAGGTCACCAAAGGTCATATGAGGTTAAATGTCATCCATGATATGCTGGCCAGTTGCCTGTAATGATTCAGGGAAGGTCATCAGAGGTCACAAGAGGTCATTGTAAGTCAGAGATGGTGTTGAAAGTGGTTCAATGGCTGATGGCCGAGAAGATGACAATTATCCCCAACAACACTGGATAAGCGCGATCTTGCTCACTGAAGCTGTTGAGATGTCCTAGGGGTTGTGAGAGGTCACAGGTCAAGAGTCATTGATTATACCCTGGTAGGTTACCAAGACGATGCTGGTTGCCTAGACGACAACAGTTACACCATCACTGGCTCTGGGGCGCCTGTCTTGCTCACTGGGGCGGGGGGCTCCACAGTCTTGGCTGGCTTGTTTGGTCGGACTCTTAATACTGGAGGACAAAAGAGGAACATTCAAGAAAATTAACGGGTGAAAACAAGTAGAATAGTAGCTATGTTGCAAAGTGAAACAAATTGTTCACCTTTCATACAAAACATGCAATTTTTAAATGAGAAATTCATATATATGTAAAAACTATGGTTATTATTTTGAATGAAAACACACAGGGCTGAATAAGTCCACTTACGGTATGCAGTCAAATATTGCATTTCTAATGTACATGTATTTATGGACAATTATTTTCTACATATCGTCTTCTTTATTACATATTGTAGATAAGAATTATTGCCAACATTCCCATTTAAGTAAGTTGACTGATTTAAAAATTTTAAATTATCTTTTGATGCTCTGTATTTAACAAAAGACAATACATACATATGATCACCACTAAAATGTATCATGTCAATTTGAATTGAGAATATATATATACACATGTGTGATTGTGTGTGTATGTGTTTGTGCATGTGCATGTATGGTTAAGAAGACACAGTAAAAGTATTACTTTTAATCACACACAAAAATATACATTTAGATTGTATATACATTATATTACATATATGTTGCTTACTTGCTGGCAATTAAACATCCGTCTAATAAACATCCGTAAATGTTTAAATTAATATTAAAGTTAATGATTATCACATGCAAGTGTCTCCTACCATGCAGATGTTGCAGTCAAATACATGACCTAATCATGCAAGTGATTCGAAATGAAATGCTAGTCACACTTGCCAAGTTTTAGAGACTATCATCAATACCATTACTTTTAGAAGCCGGTTAATGACTGATGTGATTTTGCTATAAAATGTATTCTCCATAGTATTTTCTGGACCACTCCTGGGTCCGTTTCATAAAACTTTTCAATTATTGTAAGTATCCAATTATTGTAACTACCATGGCAACATGCTGTTTGGCTGTTGCCATAGAAGTTACAATAATTGGACACTTACAACAATTGGAAAAGTTTTATGAAACGGGGTCCTGAATTTCACTTCAATTTACTTATCATTGCATTTATTTTACCAGAAATTATATTAGTTTGTCTTTTATAATGTGTATTTCAGTTTGTTTTAAACACACATGTCGTATCAGGGGGGAATGTTCATACTTTATAAGATATCAAGGAATTAAAGTTAGCAAGTTTTAGTTTGTATTTTCCCAAATGATATAAATTGTTATACATGTATAAATATCAAAATGTTTAGTTTTCTGGTTTGATTAGTGATTGATAATTATTCATTTAGGTAAATAACTGATTTAACAATTCACCGTTATTCACGTAATTGATTTTGAAAGGTATATGGTATAATATGTTATTTTATATTTCATAAATTGTAAGTTGTAGTGGAGTGCCTTTAGTCTGTACAAAACACCAACATGGTAAACACACTAAATTTTAGTCACTTTGGAACAAAGTGAAATGTTTTAAGGGGCCCAGGAAATGAAAAACACATTATTAAACAAATTGAATTGATAGGAAATGGAACATGGATATATAATAAGTAAAAGAAAAATTATATTAAAATGTACTTGCTAAAATTCAGGCTTATAGAATTCAAATAGTTAAGAATATAATACAAATTAATTACAGAGAGATTGGATGTACCTTTACAAGTAATAGTTATAATGATTAATATTATATATTATTTTATGGTTGTTTAGTTGTCTTGTGCATTTATGCATTATTAACATGTTAACATATACGGTTTGATGCATGGCTGATGAATTGCACATTCACATTCAAATGAAAAATCATGATGTTTAAAAACAAGACATACATACAAATGTTAAGTGTGAATTAATTTATATCATTCAAATATCAATACAGTCACATGATAAAAGCATCCATCATACAAAATAAATGAATCAACAAAAAAAGCATGTACACATCAGCAATAAATAAAAACAAACAAAAAAGCAAAGCATAGCATAGCAAGACATGACAATAAATGTAACACTCGAGCTGTGACTAAACTACCAGAGCACATGCACACAAAATGCTAGGGATGCAAGAACACATGCCAAACAAAAATGTATAAATGCAATAAGCAGGGCTCGACACTAACATTATAGTTTGGGCTAAAAAAATCAATGTATAAAGTTGTAGCTTGGTAAGTTGGTAACCCAATTTGGCAAATTGATTTCAAACGGACAATAACAGAATACACGGATAGTGTATTCATTTATGTCAAGTCCCATCCAAAACCACAGTTTTGATCAATAAAGGGATTCAAATTTTGTAAAATAGAGAATTAATATGTAATTTTGGATCCAGTAACATTATGTTTGGGGCCACAACAAATTGAGGAAGTTATTTTAATGGCTTGAGCGGGACAAAAGCAAAAATAAAAAGTTAGTGTAGAGCCCTGAAACAAGCAAGCCAAGGCAAGCAGTCACAAATAGTACAGAGTCTCGCTGCGACATTTTCCACTTACATTCAACTATATTCACCACAATCAGAACCAATTTACCAATCATTGAGAATAGGTATAAGGAAGAGAAGAGAGAAGAGAGAGATGGGAAGATGGAGCAGAAACATTAATATTCAAAAGTTATTTTTAAGGCTGAAGAAAGGGTGATTCCAGGCTAGATTTAATCTTTTTTTTTTTTATCAAAGTGAGAGGAATAATGAGTGAAAATTTGATCAGAATCGGGCAAGAAACAAGAGAGCCAGCCATGCCTATCTTAAACATCATGTAGAAATGAGCCATCCTTTATAAATTGCCAGAGATCGTAACATAATTTACGAGCAACTCGCCATAGGTCGGAGGCAATCATGCATGACACAAACAGTTCTCGACAAAGTTCGAACTGTCAACTGTCAAGACTTTTGGTCTTTGAGGAGAGACAAATTCAACCCTGACGAAGGTTTCGCTTGCCCATGTTCTTCAACTTCTGTACAGCGCCAATAACAGTACAGAAGTCCAGACCTACTCTGATGTCAACGAGGGGCAAATAAGTTTGTAAACTATAAAGCCCACATCATCCAAGGTATAATCCAAAGAATGACTTTTTTGTTGCTCTACCTTTTTTGCTCGGATTTTCAACCATGATTCCTCTCATTAGTCTTCATTCATAGCAAACATCAAATTTCTAGGGCAGAACTCCCTTTTGATATTATAGAGAGTCCTGGGAGAGTCCTGGGAGAGATATCACAATAATGATTTCACTATCTCATTATCATGCTACTTTTTACACTTGAACTTTTAAACATGCAGGATAGTAACTTTAGAAACAATTTCCTTAGCTTGTACATTTATACTAACACACATTGAGCTGCATATACTGCCAACCACATGCACAAGGATAGCATCTTTCGTTAAAATTGTTATATCTCTTTAATTTAATTTGTTTATAAGGTTGCCATAAATTTGTCATAAATTGCCAGTCTTCTACTGTGAAAAGTTTAAAATAATAACAACAATTAATAATGATATATCGTCTGTTGAAAGAATTTGATACTCATTTGTTCAAAAAGAATTTTTAAACACAATGTTGAGTAAAAAAAAAGAAAATGAGAAGAAGCTATTTCAAACAAACAACTCCAAGGTATTGGAAAGGTTTGGCAAACACTTAATGGACTACTTATAAAGTGTTAATAAATTACAATTCCTGAAACCATTATATCATGAATACTTTCTTTGGCTTTGCTTGAAAAAAGTACTGTACTTTAATAATAATTAACGATAAGCAACATATGGAAGAAGTATGAATCTAGATGTTGCTATATACTAGCTTATGAATGAACTATCTTTTAAGCCAGAAATATTTCAATTTAATTTTCGGACTGTGCAATCAACCTAAAATGCAATTTATATAATTCTGTCATTTACTCGACTTTACTCGAGCATACCGTAGAACACCATCGTCAAGCACCCCCCAAGCACCTACACTTAGGTGGCGTTTCCATGAGATTCACCTCCATTATTATCCTCATGAATATTCCTCACGATTATTTGCATTCTCGATTAACGTTTCCCTTTTGGACAGAGAGCGGGCGCTCTTTAAAAGCAAGATGCGTGCAAGATGCGTGTAGGTGCTTGGGGGTGCTTGACGATGGTGTTCTACGGTAATTGTTTTTCTATCTTATTATTATGGATTTGAACATAAAGTTAAATAATTATTAACATCTCTTCCTTTCTATGACTTCAATAAATAAATGAGGTTTGTAGACATTGAAGTGAAAATACTGGAAGCTAGCGATACATATGGTTGGCTTTGGACATTTCATACACTAATTAGAGCTGAAAGCTATTATCTTTAATCATCATAATAATGCTTGAATAAAGAAATAAACAATAAAAGATAAGGAAGTAAATACAGCACAGGAACATATTCATTGTTGCGTTCAGCTAGATCATGCAGTTTGGTCTAGAGAGAACATCTAGGTATTTACGCTTTCACGCAAGGTACTGTTAAATGGTCCCATGCATTCCAATTGACGTAGTGGGGGAAAAGTAATGACGGAAGGTTTAATAAAGATAATAATTTGTTAGAATGAAAAACGGACAGAAAAACAGACATTTCAAAAGTTCAGAGAAAATTATTGTTTGGCATTTGAAAAGAAACATTCTGGGATTACTGCAGAAAAAAAAACTGTCAAGTTAGAAAACATATATCAAAACATATTGAGAACATTTGTACGGTTAAAATATTCCAAATTACAGTTAGAGGTTGAACTTAATTTTATTTTAAGTACAAAGTACATAGAACTGCTTGTAAAAGGATATCCTCAGTTCCGTTCACTCTAATGATTAGTACTGATATTTGAAAGGACTTGCATATATATACTAGTACGCTGTGATCATTCATCCAAATAAATTTGACTTTTTTGTAAACGTGTAATTTGAGTTGTCTAAAAAATATCATTCACGTTCATGAACTAAAACTGACAACAGAAAATATTTGTACAAAACTTAAATAATCAATACACCAATGCTTGCAATACATTATCAACTTCAACTTGAGAATATTTAAATTCAATATTGATCATTTTCCATCCCCCTAACTTGATCCAATCACAAATGGGTCAAACAGAAGCAAACACAACTCAAAGGGCAATCTTGCACTTTAGGGGGATATATTATTTTTGGTCGCTAACTTCAACCATAACCTTAACCCTAAACCTAACCCTAACCCTAAAATTGGTGGCTATAGGTCAGATGTAGTGGCTATAAGTCAGATTATGGGCTATGCCTATGGTTAGATTTAGTGGTTACAAGTATAAGTAAGATGTATTGGCTATGCCTATGGACTATGCCGGGCAGTATGAAAATTGAAGTTAGAGACCAAAAATAATATAACCCCTAAAGTTCAGGATCAAATAAATTCATACACCACACATTCAACATTATTAATTTAACAAAATGTATACCGGTACATGTACACATAAATTGGAAGTTACAGAAATGTTGGGACTTAAATTAAAGTAAACGTACAGTACATACATGTAGTTCGGCAACATAGAAGCAATAAATTGGATGAATTATTGGAATAACCAAATTTATATTTGCTCAGTAATTTTTGCCTCACGCTAGGGTGCAATAATGCATTGAAACATTACAATGTATAAATGAAAGAAAAATGCACAATGCTGTATTGCCGTAATGCGTTTTACAAAGAAAATTTACTACAAACGCAAAACTACAGTAATTTTGAACCCATTAGGCAAACTTAATCAGCAACATTGGGTGGGTGATTTAAATATATACATATATTTGCTTGAAATTGTCTTTAAATGACCGAGTGCAAAATGAATTGAAAGAATACACAGTCGATCGAAACAGCGAGCGTTTCACCCATGAGTAAAACTTAACACAGCAATGTGAAAAGAAAGTGTTAGTGTTCCATCTCAAAGAGACTGTTAATTAATGTGTAAAGGTGAAAGTGCATGATTCCCACACATTGTGTTCACACCGTGCCATGGGGATGGTTATGAATGCGATGTATCCATGATGGTAGGGAAGTTTAACACACAGCAAACATCATTCTGCGAATAAGTGATATGACTGCCTCAACTTCCTTAACCAGTCATGGGTGCTCTAAAAGACGCTATTATTATTATTATTTTACCATAAAAGACCTGTCAGTTATTGCATATATTACACATATGAGAAGAGGGAGGTAGTTAGTGTGGAAACACAAATATTTCACCTCATATTTGGGCACACCCCTAAGTTTACTTAGCATATTTTGTTTTCGACGAATCAAAGGATGTAATGGGAGTTGGCTTCTTCAGCCCCCTTGAACAATTTGCTTGCAAGCCCATGACCACATACAATAAAGTGATGAGTAAAATGATCAACATGAAGATTACTTGCCAAACCAGGGCAAGTGACTTCAAATTGTACTTGCCCTGGGCAAGCGGGCAAGCTGGCAAGTGGGCAAGTGGGTTTTTGAAGTCCTAGGTTCATTCGTTCATTCGTTCGTTCATTTGTGTCTCGTGTAGACTAATCTAGAATTCAAATTCAAATTTGAATCTTATTGAGTGGTTGCTACAACCGGCCGTGTAAGAAAAGACATGTTGCCCAGGTGTGGGGTGCGAGATGGGACTCTTGTACCGTGCCCCAACTAAAGGAAGAAAACAACAAAATCCTAGGTAATGTGAGGGTTAACCCATTGCTTACGGGAACCGGGTGGGCAATGTACAAAGTCTATGGGGATTTCAGAATCTCGAAGTGAACGTATTAAAAGAGCCAATACATACCGTATCCCTCGCCCTGCAGGAAGAGCCTCATTGCCTCGGCCAGCTTGGCTGGTTGCTCCTCAAGGATCATTCCACCGGAATCAGACAGCTTCATCCACTGCGTCGTGGAGGGGTCCATGCGCCCATTCATCTCGACCTGTTGTAAGCCAAATAATAATATACAGATGGAGAACAAAATTTGCATTTATTGATTTTTGCCAGTTATCTCAAATGTTCAAGTAGATCTATCATTCCTAGTAGCTCCAACTTCCATATGACATACCCTATCACCCAGGCCCCATATTCATGAAATCCTGCTACCTTAGATCTTGCTAAGATCTTGCTAAGACTAACCCTAGTCCCCAACTAGGGTTAGCTGGGTAAGCTTTAGGTACCCAATCAGTTAACCATAGTTAATAGCAACTAAAATATCTTGTGTTTAATTTGTAGCCACGCCATCCACAATAGACTTAGCAGGGAACTAAGCTAGCAGGCTTTCATGAATATGGGCCCAGTTCTATACTTTTACAATATATTTCTTTGATGCTCACATGGTCAAGATCACAATTACTTTATAAACAATGGAGTTAATATGCTGGAATTTTCATTTTAAAGTTTTTACAAACCAAAGTACCATACCATAATGCTTTGGTCGAGGGCTGAAAGATTTTGAGAGAGAAAATGGTAAAATGGCCTTTTTAACCCTGTGAATGCCAAATAAAATGTGAAGAATCCACTTGACCCAGTTCTTCAGACATTGTTAAATGAATCGCTTAATTCATCTTCTTGAAAAGAACCTTGTTTAGAAGTCAAGTGCATGGATGTATAACTTTTTTTCTGTGCTGGCCCGTTCGAGCAAGTAAAATCATAAATCTTCAAATTTGTACTTGCCCCAACGGACAAATATCTTGCCCGTGTACTTTTAGATGAGATTTACACATTAAAAATTGCATTTTTCTCTTGTACTTGAGACAATTTTTAGTTGCCCGATTGGCCAACCAAATGAGACAATATATGAAATTTAACTTGCCCGACATCAATTTTTACTTTCCCCGGGTAAAACGGCAAATGCTAGAGTCGAGCCCTGATTTAGGTACTCATCAACATATCTAACTCTTGTGTATTGTGAGTAGAGTTGACCACAGCACTCCAAGAGGGTGAATATCTTACCGAGTCGTTGACGTGCGGTGAGTTTGCGCCAACGATCAACATTACGCTTGCCTTGATTTTACGGACATTTGCCTTGGTGGGATCAAGCTCACGTCTGATGTTCAGATCTGACCGTCTGCAAAAGGGAGAAATACAATTTACAATAAAAAATAATGTCCAAATGTTGAAAATCAATTGATTATGTAAAGTATTGGCTGAGATAGGACCATCCAAATAAATTCATTTCAATAGAAATCACTGTTATTTTGCTCTGGTTCATACGATTCAGAGCAAAATAACAGTGATTTCCTATTGAAATCTATTTATTTGGATGGTCATATCTCAGCCAAAACATCACATATTTGATTGATTTTCAACCTTTGGGCATTATTTGTTATGCTTTTTCGAAAAATGAAGTTCAAATTGAGAAATTACAAAAATTGATTTTTATGATGTCACAGCTTTGATACTCTTGTGTGCTTCAAGGATATTGTGGTAGATGTGGTCATATTTTGTACTTTTGAAGCTACTGAAGTGTATTAATCTCTTGACTACGGGAACCGGGTAGGTTGTGTACAAAGTCTATGGGGATTTCACAAACTCGAAGGGAGCGGGTTAAAAGATCTATGAGCAGCATGCCGTCACCATGTGCATACCTCTAGCCATAGTATACAGTACTTATTACATTACATTGTAGCCATCTTGCGCTATAAATCCCTATGAAAAGAACTTGCAATTCTGCATCTTCAGGCTAACATGTATCATGTGCTCTGGCAACAATCTGGTTGCGCAGATCATATAGCGTACGATTTGGTGCGCAACGTCAGATTGTGCACGAAGAGCAAAACAAATTTTTACCCCCATTATTGTTAATAAATGGAAAACCAAACAGAGCAAAGCAACTTGAGCCTTTGTAAAATGTTGGCAACTGTTTTTTTTACAGACAGTTACCAGTTTTCCAAATACCCAAAATATAAACTTACGTACCTGATATATGAGTTGACAAAGAGGGACAGGTTGAAAGCATTGACGTTCTTAGCCAAGTTTTCTCTGAAGTGTGACACAAGCTCGTGGTGTGTCGCCATTGTTGACTGTCAGAAAAATAAAAGAATAATTGTAATTACACCACATAGGTACTGTATTGCAATCACATATCTGACTTCAGAATTTATATCATTTATACCTGTAAATAAACACAAAAATAACTTTAAATTAAATTTGTAATAAGAATGACATACTTTCCCACAAAAAATCGTTAACAATAAGTCAAGATTTGTACTATTTAACTAGATTATTGCGATTAACAATGTCTCACAGGATAGAAAATAAATATAAATAAATATTTCTCAAGAATTGCATATATGTTCTTTTTGCCGTTCTCTACAAACCCACTTGCCCGGAGCAAGTCAGAATACACATTTTTGTAAAGCCCCATGCTATTCAAGGATAGTCATTCATGATGCATATTTTTTTTAAGATATTTACTGTAACAAAAACAGATATCGCTCTTTTATCATGTGCAAACAAATTGATCAATTGTTTAGCTGATAATGTGTTTGTTGCTGCTTTTATCGGCTTCCATGGTGATGTAAAATACAGTCGGTTTGCACTTGCACCATGTGTCCTCCACTCCTGACGGACAGTCAACCTGTTTGAAACGTCGAGCCCTTCCTTCCACCCATCCTCTATAACCCATACCGGTGCTGTAGTTCTTTTTTAGAACTAAAAGCTCAAGAAAGAATAACAACAGTCGTTTTTAGGACTACAGCAGTCCTTTTTAGGACAACACAAGAAAGAGTACCAACAGTCCTTCTCAGGACTCTCCAATCCTCCTTTCCTCACATGGTGCAACTGCAAGCCGAATGTATAAATGTGTTTGTTTCTTATTGAATTCTTACCTTGCCGAAGTAGTGCCAGAGCAGGTACTCCTGTGTGTATGAAGTCATGCCGTTCTTCTTCAGGTAATAGGCAGACAACTGAAATACAAACATATCATAAACATAAACATAAACTATATATTCCAATCAATATAACCAACAAGATGAGAACTTCATTAAGTCTTTCCAGGTAGCCCATTTCATAAAAACACTTGCAATTGTTGTAAGTGTCCAATTATTGTAACTATTTGGTCAACAGCCAATCGGCATGGAGCATTACAGCTGTTGCCAATGGAGTTACAATCATTGGACACTTACAATTGCAACAGTTTTATGAAATGGGCTACAGATTGATTAATATCAAGGACTAGTCACATACATTCTCTCCATTCTGGCTAGTATGCTTCCCAGGGAGTTGAGAAAGTATGCAATATCATTATGTGGGTTTGAAATGTACCCGATGACCATGGCTAATAATACTTGCGCTTAGAAACCCTGTATAAATGCAAGTTATTATTATTATTATTATTATTAGTCACTGAACCCAAATATCTCCATGCTCTGTCCTGGTTGGGGTAAAACTCCATAATGCAGTATTATATTGCATTAGCATGAATTTAATCTGTATTGGTGATATATTTATTTTAAAAATCAATTTGAAGACACAAATATAACAGCCTAAAATGTTGGAGGTAATTTGTATTGTGATCAAAAGTATTTATATGATTTTCTTATGTATTGTATGTTGCAAATCTTCACCATTAGCACTATAAAGTTAATCAGGATTAACGGTAGTTCTTTTGCAGCTATATTTATTATTTCATTCATTTATTATTTCATGATCTAAATGTTGCTATAATAATTCCAATAAAATACATTTTCAAGTAATAATCTTCTCCCTTTTAAATGGTAAGTTTCTTTCACGTGAGACAGTTATCTAGCAACTTACTGCATTTTAGCTTACAAAAAGGCAGACAGTATCTTTAAACCTTACAAAAAGTATTATTCATGACCTACCTTTTGCTGCATCCACTCTGCCCATCCGGACTGTGTTGAAGCACAGTTGACCAGTATGAGGCCTTCAACAAACTCTGGATGGGTCAGCTGTCAAGGTGAAAAGAAATTAAATTAAACAAAATCTTCCACCAGCATCAGTTTTCAAATTTTACATTGAAAAATAACATAACCATACTCCATTATATCAGGAAATAAAGCGATAACAAATAAAAATGTAATAATAATAATAATAATAAGGTATTTCTAACGCGCATATCACATATGTCTCTATGCACTGTAAGAAATTGAAATAGAAGAAAGAAAGGTTCAGCATACTATACTGCGTATTAATTACTATATCAAGTACAACTGAAAGGTGCTATCCCAGAAGAGTGTACATACATGTACATAAAATAAAATGAAAGGAAAGCAAATACAGCATGTAGCAATGACTTCTTTCAAAAGTGATCGTAAATTATACTAACATACAAAAGTACTCAGAGCATATTATACCAGTACTCAAGGAGAAGTAAGCACCCGAGGCATCAAAACTGACGAGCAATTCAATTATTGTTGAATTATGTTATGAAAGGAACTTTCACAAATGTTCATGAATACTTTCATCGTGATGGTAAAAACTGGCAGGAAACAACAGTTAGTATGAATCTGAATTGATAAGTACCAAGTAACCAAGGAACATAATTGTAAACATTTTCAGAAAGGAAAATCAATTTTGGAGACATATTTAGCAAAACAAAATAAATAAAAAGAATTGAACCACTAATAAACACAGACGTTTTTCTTACCCCGAATCTGGCAAGAATGTTAGCACCAGCACCGACTCCAAATCCAATGAACTTCTTGAGTCTATAAAATGTAAACAAATAAAATAAAGATTATTATAAAACCATGCCATAAGTGTATTAACCTCTTGACCACGGGAACAGAGTGGATTGTGTACAAAGTCTATATAGGGGATTTCATAAACTCGTAGGGAACAGGTTAATAATAGTCAAAATATCATTTAAACACTGTATAGGTAAAATTTATACTTGAACAATACATATTTGGTGTACAGGTCAGCATTTATATTTCTAATAGGACTAAATATATTTTGTCTTTCCCACTGGACCTTGTGCGGAACACTTTAATTTTTCTCAGTTCAATATCGGAAGTAATCGGAATATCGGAACAGAAACCATCTGAAACATTATTTCATCATTTGTAAGTCATTAATCTGTTACAAAATGAGAGCCGAAAGATGAATGTTTGAAGAGAGTTGTCACAATTAATTCCGAAGTTATGAATAAAAGTTACCGGTATAAAAACCATGGGGTAATAAATAATACATTTTGTATATATTTTTAAAGAAAAAATTATGTGCAATTTGACCCAGGGTTAAATTCTATGAAAATGTTCATGACCATTACAGCAAGAATTCTATGATTTTTTTCATGACTTTTCATCACCATATGTAAACAAGGTTCTTTGACTTCTTTCAGTACTTTTGTACCAAAATAAGTTTTAAAATGTAGATCTAATGCAACAAAATTCCATAACTTTCCAGGTTTTCCACGCCCTGTGTAAACTCTTGTCAACTTACCTGAAATTGTTGAGCACACTAATGAGAGTCTCTGCAAGATGGTCCATGTCTGGGTATTCAAAGCTGAACAGGATTAAGACATTAAATAAGACACATTAATAATAAATCATAATATTTGTATGGCGTTTAATACATTAATTCTTATCATCACTGCTAATGAACAGTGCTGATCACATCTAAGGTAATAATACAAGCTAATAACGGTGAGCTTTGGCAAGGTGAAATAGGCTATATAAATATGGTGTTTTATTATGATTATTATTACTCACGATTCACAAAGGCAACTTATGAAGAATATTTTAAGCTTTTTTAATCAATGTAATTTATTAATTTATTCTTGTAATTATGCCAACTAGTAGGTTTAATCATCAAAGACAGAAGAGTGGTCCGAAGTATGTTTTAAAACTGATGTTTATTCTGACATACAGTAAACCGGCTAGAAATAACATAAATAAATTAAATGAGTAAAGAAAATTAGGATTTGACGATAATCGAGCCAGAGACCTCCAGATTGCTAAACTGGTGCTGTAACCATCAAGCCAAAGTAGTGATTCCCATGAAACTCTTTTCAATGATTGTGCTGGTCAGAAGCTTAGCTATGGCCAATCCTTCTATAACCATGGCTTCATTAAGCGGCAAGCCACACTCAAAAAAAAATTTGATTGTAATTATGCATTTAAAATACAAATCAAACTGCAAAAAGTAGCATTTGATTTCTATCTGAAGTAGTGTACGACATTTAATGCAACTTTGTATTAAGTCCTGGAGCTAGCGCAATGTTGTGTTTGAACGAAAATGAAGCTTAAATTTCATTTGGTTCTTGTTATGCAATGGACATTTACATTTAATGGCAAGGTTGTATTTAATCCAAAAATTGCAATTGGTCACAACTCAGCATTTTATACAACAGAGTCACGGTCTTACTTGTCGGGTAGCTGTGCAGCCCCCTGCTCCTGGCCAGGTGCATTGACATGGTAGACACAGAAGTGCTTCAGGATCGGCTGCATGTCAGGGAAGTTAAAGAAGCCCTGGAAACAGGATGTGTCTGGAATAAAGAAGAAGAAACATAAACAAATTCATTTAGTCTTTATTTGTTTTTCTGTTTGTTTATTTGTCTGTTTTGCTGCACGTGTCTGTGTGTGTGTTTTTTGATTGGTTGTCAGGTAGCTGTGCAGCCCCCTGCTCCTGACCAGGTGCATTGACATGGTAGACACAGAAGTGCTTCAGGATGGGCTGCATGTCAGGGAAGTTAAATAATAGAATCCTGGAACAAGATGTGTTTGCAATGACAAAATGGTGAAGAAACATGCAACAAATCCCTGTTTTTGTCTTTATTTATGTGTATGCTTGTTTGTATTATTATCATCGCTGGTCATCACTGTAGGTACAGGTATATTGGGTAGAAGATGGTAGGGTAACCTATTGTAAAAAGGGTTAGGTATTACACAGTCTACAGAACAGTAGGACTTTTACATTTAAGACAAGCCACATGGATGCACTTTCATGTGTTGATGCTAACCATTCCAAGAGAGACAGGTCTACAGACATATCTGTACACGTGGATCAACCACATGCTTTCTTCATAATGTGCTAAGTAATATGGACACCTTCTTTATACCCCTCACTTCCTGTCACTATGAGCAATCTTTCCTACTCTACACATTATACACAAACACACACAAACAAAATGAGTAATCAGTCTTCCTCAACAACTAATTAATCTGCAGGGTAGGCTTGCGGTATCACCATGTGAGAAGGGAGGGATTGGAGAGTCCTGATAAAGAACGTTGGTATTCTTTCTTGGGTAGTCCTAAAAAGGTCTGGGGTAGTCCTAAAAAGGACTGTGGTAGTCCTGGAAAAGACTGTTGTTATTTTCTCTTGAGCTTGTAGTTCTGAAGAAAAAAAAATCTAACCAAGACCATTTGATTTGTAATATTGGTACAGGGCTTGCCCTTCAGCAGTGGCCGCGGGTGCCAATGGTCACCCAAAATGAATTTGGCTACTGGATACTCTTGTTTTGTATTGGCCACATAGGATCTACATCACTCTATGATGGGAGTCCATCTGATGTGTCATTTTTGCCATCTCAAAAAAAGCCTATTTGGGCCATTCTTTGAAAAGTGAAACTTTTTTGGAAAAAATAAAGTTTGTTTTTCTGTTGTTTTATTCCATTATTGGAAAGATCAATATCTGAGGTTTTATAAAATATATGTTTTACACTAAATATTGAAAATTCATTACTCATTTGCATAAATTTGCATAATTCAATATTTAAAAAAAAATCATAACTCCAAAAATAATTAAGCTAGCTCATTCCTCTTACTCTCCTGTACATGTTGATACCAACTTTGTGACAATTGAACTTCATGTTACTATCTAAACCTAATATTTGTAAAATTCCCATTTCCATTCACATTGTACAGTATGTCACACATGTCACCCAGACATCCCCACACAATAACATAGATTAAAAAAACAATTGTTTGAGTTTATTTATTTTTTGTACCATTTTCTTACTTACAGATATATATCTGTTGTCTGATACTAAAATGAACATTTGAGCTTTTCATATCTCACAGGATTTTCAAAGTGAAATTGAGTTTTTAAAAATTTCTTCAAAAATGCTCCCGTGCAAAGTCACACACGTGACCGATGCCATTTGACCTCTGTCCTTGGGTAACGTAATCTTAATAAAATCTTTTGTGTTACACTTGAAAGACTTCAACATATGCAAGTCATATATGAAGTTCACATCATCATACCTCCTACACTTACTAAAATATTAGCATCCTATTTCAAAAAATGTCATATTTTGGGTCACACACGTGACCAAGAATGGCCCATTTCAGGGAGAGCCATGTGGTATACACATTCTACATAGACCCCAGCCCAAGTATTTCAGCTCTAGGTTTTTCACAAAGACCCTAAGTTGAACTTAACTCTCAAATTGGACTCACGAATTATGGAAAGCCATTTGTAGCCTTGGAATAAAATGTATTCAAAAGCAAAAATGCAAGTATTTTAAATAGACTTTACATTAATTTTAGATCAAAAACATAAAATCTCCTTGATAATAGGAAAAAACAATAATCTGAATCAACATTTTATGGCTTTTAAAAGAAATTATACGGCTTTCCATAGTTTCTAAGTCCAACTTAGAGTTAAGTTCAACTTAGTATCTTTGTGCAACACCCCCCTGAATGGGTTAACATAGAGGAAATATTAGCCCAGCTAGCGTTCAGCATATGGCTCATGATGCTAATTAATAAGTCTAGTGCAGTTCTGTCATGGGACACTAAAGGACAGGAAGGTAACAGTTGGCACCTTACAGAGTATAACTTAGGTTTCTCATGCGATGAAATAACACCTCTCTAATTGAGCTAGACTTTGGGCACAATTACGCTATAGTCGCTGCTGAGCACTATATATTATTCATTACTTATAAGTGTGATTAACAGATGGTGTACCTATTGACACAAACATGAGATTTGTTTTAATTGTATGATTTTTTTTAAACAGTTAGGTATACAAAAAGTACACCCCCCAAACAAAAACCCCCAAAAAATGTAACAAATCCTTTTACTAGCTTCATTTGATGGTGATATTGGGTAAATCAAACATTTTTATAAATAACACAAGCAACATATTATTTAATGAACTATAACAAAAGATAAGAACTACAAGATTTGTTTTCCACTCACGATTTAAGCCCAGGTCGTGGTATGTGAGGATGGCAGGTCTTGTGCGGTCTCCTTGAATAGCAACCAAGATGTTTCCCCATTCAGTCTCCACAAAGTCAAGCTGCAAAAAAGGAAGGAAAAAAAAAAATTAAAATTTATTACAACTACCGGTATGTACATTTACTGATGGCAACCAAGTTACCAAGTTACAAATCCCATTGCCATGTGCTACATGTGCAATGTACATATTAATTTATAAATACACACATTCCAAAACCTGTGTATAGTGACCACCCAAAGGAAATAAGAATAGCGGGCAAAAACGGCTACTGTAGACAGTTGATCTCTATCTTAGACAGACCTTTTTCTAAAACATTGTTTTTTTCTCTACAGGGGTAACTCTTGGTGGTCACTGTACGCAGGTTGGCTGGTATAGACAGGTTTGAATGTAAGGCAATGACATACATTTTTGCTACAGGTCTTGCAGTACCTACTAGTAAGGCTTGAACATGAAAAACATGTGTCAGCTGCAAAGCAACAGTAAAAGACAAATAATCATTGCATACATACGTTGTATGAAAAACTGAACACAAAATTGTGTCTTGAAAGATGCAACTGAAACACTGAAATTTCATTTCTCAACTAAGTAATTTGATAAACTGTATCAAATTACTGCATAATTTCATATAACCTCTAAAAAAAACATACCCTGAGAGAATTTAGGATATTTATAAATATGATAGTTACTTATGATCAAACCTGCAGGGAGAAATTTTGGGTTCACATCATTTCACACCTAAAAATGGCACCTAAATTCAATTTGGCAATTCAATCATGCTCTTTTCTTGAGTTTATTATAAAGCAAATCAATTTGAGCATTTTCCCAGAATGAAGCATCTAGGTACTCAAGATGTATAAAGTACTGTGATACTGTCTACATTGAGACCATGCTCAAACACTAACTTGCATGTCCACTATGTACAAAACATCTTTTACATGTTCTTGTCTTTATTGATTTGGAGGCGGGCTACAAGAGTCTCCTAAAAACATGGGAGAGCATCCTATGTTTAGACATCTCATGTATTATTTAAAATACACTGTATGTCTGGGTGCTGAAAATTTAATGCAGGGCATGGGAAAATTCACCATAAATTATCAGGGCTCGCCCAAGTTTAATACACCTTAGATTGAGTTTCAGGCTGCCGAATAGATCTTCTGGGCCATAATCTTGCCTCAATTTGATATGATCAACAACATTTCTAATGGCTTTTGACTAAATACCCATGCAACCACTGAAATCTAGCCCTGATGATAATTGTTATAATTTATTTTTGGGTTCAAATATATATTCACTCAATATGATGTCACCAAGAATAAATGTAGAAAGAAATCAAAACACAAAGCTAAAGGAACTCTGGCTGAATACAATGCTAGAAATTAACCTTTTTGCCTTGTGGCCCAGTCGGGCAAGTAAAAACAAGATTGTTCAAATTTGAGTGGCCCAAAACCTAAATCTGGTGGCCCCAAACAAAGAAAAACATAACAAATTCTGTTAAATTTGGTTGCCCAAACGGGCCAGTAGAATTGAGGATCAATGAAATTTGGTGGACAAGGGCTAATTTTTAATGGCCCCGGGCCAGCGGGCCTACATGTATTACATCTCTTTCATGAATTTTCGCCGGCAACAGTATGTGAGACAGAACAAGCAACATCTTATTGAATGTATTATGCAGCATTTGCAAATATGGGGCTAGAAGTAACTAAGAAAGTGCATGTAGCATTTCATTTTTTGAATCAAATTCCCAAATAAACATGTCCATGGAATCTCTTCGCTAGCAACAGTACACCTACGTGAGACAGTATAAACAACATCTCACTGGATGCATTATTCAGAATATTGATTAAAAAGTGAGAAAGACTTGCCCGAATTTGAAAATATCACAGGGCTAGAAATAACTCAGAAAGGACATCTACCATTTCATTTTAAAATCTAATTCCCAAATAAAAATGTCCTTCACTAGCAACAGCATGTATGTGAGACAGTCAGTAATCAACATCTCACGGGATGCATTATTCAGCATGATATTGATTAAAAAGTGATGAGCAAGCATGCCTCTGAGACAGGCATCCCTGGATAGTGGAATCATGATAAACAAAGGCATAGCCGGGGGTCAACCAACTTTGGGGATGGGGGGAGGGGGGGGGGGGGAGGGGGCGGAAGGAGGCATTCATAGAATGAGCTACGTGTATGTAAAAAAGATAGTCAAAACCTGTCAAACCCGGCCACCTATCTAAAGCAGCCAACCTGCCAATAGTGGCCACCTACCATAATCCCCTGGAGAGATTAAAAAAAAAAATCATCCATGGCACCTCTCTATCTAGAGGTCGTCTTTACTATACAGTGGCCACATTTCTTGCTTCCCTTTAGGTGGTCACTATACACAGGTTTGACTGTGTATGGTACTGCAGTTAAACCTACCTGACCAATATAGGGACATTAGAAAGGTTGCCATCGTACAAAGGTCAAGCATTTGTCCCCCCCTCCCCCCTCCCCCCTTCCCCTCCTCTGGCCCTATCCAGCTTCACTGCTTAATGCGTGGCATGACTTATTAGCAAACGAGGCATCACACACGACACAACAGTGATCTGGGTTGCAAGAATTGAAGATTAACATTTTCTGCGTGGGCGGTCTTGCCTCGGAGGAGACAGAAATCCAATATATTATCTTTGGCGCAAATTTTCATAAATCTGCACGCAGTCATCTCTACAGTGCATGATCCTTTTATCCAATATTCACACAATGGAAAATCATTTAACAATTCAAAATCTCTTATTTCTTAGACGGCAAGGCTCCACACTTTATTTTTGGAGTTGAAACTAAGTCAGTGTGGTTTTATGTATATGTTTTGCCAGGGGCTACCCGCTTGATTTTTGTGGGGGCCCGGATGGGCTAGTAGAATAATTTCTTCTTAATTAGCAGTACCTGGAAAAAAAACATTTTCAGGCTCAATAATTTAATTTCATTTGTAAATTATATAAATATTTAAAATATCACTCCTTTATTTTTTTTCAAACAAAACATTTTCAGGCTCAATTTAATTTCATTTGTAAATTATATAAATATTCAAAATATCACTCCTTTATTGATCACAAATTTGACTATGGATGAGGCTTGGTTATTAAAGAAGATTCATACAATATTTTCTTGATTTTGTCGTTGTCAGCTTGAAAATACAGTTGCCTCAAATCTATATTTAGTTATCACTTGCCTTCACCTTTTATTAAAAGGGATCGAGTAACATTTGCCTAAATCCTCAAAACTTACTTGAAATCTGGCAGTTCTCACATACATTGTTGCATTCGTATAGAATTACCAATCAGGGAAAAAAATTGAATATTCTTTTCCAGGGCTTCTTTTCAAACTTGCCTGCAAGAAAATAACACTCTAAAATTTGCTTTGCATTAAACTCTATGCAAAATAATGGGGGCTCGTTCATGATTTTCGGGGGCTCTTTTGATTATTTCGGGGGCGAATTCGCCCTGAGCCAACGTGTATTGTTTCCGCTGTTACCAAAAGAAGCATGGAACAGGGTTCTGTTTTTCAAATTTTCCTTTCATTAAAAAGATATTTAGGATAGAAGTGTTTGGATTTTTATCTCTCCACTGGATAGTTAAAAACTGTGAACATTTAGTCCGTGCAATGAGTTTGTGAATACAACGTTGCATTTTCGCTCATTACTCGGCCATATAACATCCATTTAACGTGAATTTTTCACACATTACTTAGTGGACATATGAGATCACAAAAATTCACATTTTATCAACAATTCATCACTTTTTGCGCATGTCAACAAAGTTACTAGATCCCTTTAAATGTTAATCAGACATTTTTCTCCTGCTCTCCAAACCAGTAACAACATTTTACTGTACATTACATTTAGCATTTAGCATGTTGTTTAGGAATGATAATAAGGTCAGTGGACTCGATCGGTGCAAGTTTTCTTTCCAAGACAAGAAACTGTGACGAGTTCTATTTCATGATGGATACAAGAGATGCGGTTTGCCCGTAAGCTATAAACTGATCTTGCTGCGAATGGGGAAAAAAACATCTATATTACATAGTACCAAGGAAGGAAATTCATGTCAACGAGTCCTACATATTGTACAAATTAACATATTTTGAGTCCTGATAAATCAACATCCTTGAGGGGGAAAAAAAGGTCACACTTTTGCTTTGTGTCTTGAGAGTCGAGGCTCATTATCGAATGTACATTGTAAAGGTTGTTTGATGCAAATATTCTCCCTTCAGGCAGGTAAGTAGCACCAAGAGAGGAATCTGGAAAATAATCATGAGCGAGCAAAGTGAATGCTAACATAGTGTTCCTACATTTTATATCAAATAAAATGATAGTACAGTTTCTAAGTAAATACATTTTCTTACCATACATAACAGCTGTTCTTAGTGTAAATTTCTCAAACGATTGGATACAATGCTGGGAAAGTACCCCCCAAAAATTCTGGAATTCCAGATTAATCTGGAAAAATTTGATAGCTTCTTGGACTTTTCAAAGGTTGATACTGCAGGGGTAAAACGTCAAACATACCTCATAGTTGACGGGCGTTTCGTTGCCACGCAGCAGCGGCTGGCTGGGATCCGCGAACCCATCGAAGCTCTTTGCTCTGGTCACCTTGGCATCAGTCTCATCACCGTGCCCGTTGCTGTCCAGCTTGGCGTAGCTCGTCTTGCCCTTGCCATCGCCCCCTCCAACATCCTGGGCCTTTCCCCCGACATCCAGCTCGATTTCGTCAGAGTCGAGCTTACAGTAGGCCATCTTGTCCAACTCACTCTCACTGGAATACCAAACACCACAACAAATTGATCAATTTAATAAATAGTAGTTAGAATTTACAAAACACCACAACAAAACAAATCAAATAAATAAGGAGGTGACGACATAATCCATTTGTTTCTAGAAATGTTAATGTAAAGTAGGTACTGTTGACGGCTATTTGTACCCTTTGCTAGCTCTAACCTTGAATTTACTTGCAATTATGGACATTGTAATGGAAACATTTATATTGCCTTGGTCAGAATGGTGTACAATTTTTTTTCTAACAAAGAAGGAATAATGAGCAAATCTGATTAAATTTTCAATGTCCCTCGTCTCATCTTTAACATTGTTTTAGATGCAAACTTGCATAGCGATTGACCCATTTCAACTTTCAAGAGTAGTTTCATATCATTCAATCTCAAGTTTTTTTTGTATGAACATCGATAAATCATCTGAAAGAGAAACTGATCCTCCACATGTGTTCAAGTTCAGTCTTGCCTTCCATAATTATATCTTTATTTTCCTGTGTTTTGCAAATTTTATCAGCGCTTCTAAGATAAACAAGACATGAATATGTGTCCTCGAACTAAAACATTAACCCATTAACAATCATACAGGTCCTGCTGGAGATACAGTACTACGTACATGTGTCAGGCTGGTGTCTATGGAGAATGCATACTTTAGAATCAGATAGTCCCACATGGGTTAAATTTTGTTAGAACAGAGGGCAACAAGATATCTTGACATTTTGATTACGGCAAGGTCTTCTTTCCATCATCCACAGATCTCCTTAATCTGCTAAGTGCATTATTGTGGCAGCTTTCACACTCGCGAGTTTTCAACAGTGTTTACACCATGGGGTAAAAGTAGATATGTGACTTTATACAAAATGTCTTTTTTTTTTATTAAACTGTGTTTAAAACCTTGGTGTGAAAATCGACACCCTTCATACAAACCTCTTTTTAGCACTCTTTCTTTGTCTACTGCCTGAATTATAAATGTCCTGAATATACACACATACACTTAGAGTACAGTCATGCAACAAGTGTATATCTTTTCATGCCATGCAAACTTTGCAAAGCATACATCACACTAGATATGTTATTTAAATAAGATAAAAGACACTTGATAAACGGTTCAGTTATGTCATACATACATGTAAGTCAATATATGTACTGTCAATTTATGTTTATGGACTGTAATGAGCAGTTTATTAGTAACCAGATGATTCAATATCATATTGTGTCATGAATGTATGATAGTTTCTCAAATTATTATCATTGTCCAAATATCCATATTTACATAAATGATACACGTGTGAACTGTAGATATTATTTGTATGGATTTTATTATAATACAATCCATAACTTCAAACAAGTCTGGCTGGTTAGGATTCCCCTGCTCTTCAATTCAGAGATAAACCCAGACAGAGAAACATATGTCACTGTGACATTTGTTATGCTGTTGACTCGTTTACAACTGATCAATAAAACATAATTTGTGTTAAGGTTATAATACAATACATCACATTCCAATGTGCAACATGCATAAAATAATTTACTGCATGTGAATGTCAAATAAATATTAGTAAACATAGAACAACAAAAATCATTATGCAACACTGAACACATAATATACAGTAACAACAGTATGTACACACATTGACACAGAGTCACAGATTATACACAATGACGTGCTGGCCTGTCACAATAAAAACTGGGATTCAAAAACAATATAAAATTGCTTATTGAATATATTCCCAACATAACAATTAATTAAATTATAATGTTAAAAAAATTATAATTTTTTTTAAAATTAAAACATAAGACAACAAACACATTTTGAAAAAATAATGAAGCATTCCATGGCATGCACTTCATTTTCAAGCATCATGCCAATGAAGTGAGACAGGAAAAATTGCATTAGGTTTGCCAGACATAGCAACAAACTACACTGAACACACAATACAGCAACAACAACAACAACAGTACACAAATACATACATGTACACACTGTATGTTCACAACAAAAACTGGTTAAAACAATAATTGTTAGATAAACATCAAAACATTTCTGACAAAACAATTTGTGAATTATTGTATAATTAATAACGATAACGGTACCATTTTGAATATAACCAACAATTAAAAACAATAATCATTAAAGCATTCCATGGCATGCACTTCATTAGCAAGCATCATGCCAACGTAGTGGAGGAGACACTATGTCTAGTAGAATACCGTAAATCTCCGTGTATAAGGCGCACCCGTGTATAAGGCGCACCCCCAACTTTTAGAGACACCATATATTTTTTTACGACACCCTGTAGTGCTGTTGGAATACTTACATCGCTGGTCTAGGGCATATCAAGGGCTTAATGTCAATTGTTGCTTTCATCATCATATACACTTTTTCACATACAAAATAGTGGTTAGTACAAAAATTGCACACATTGAGCAATAACACTGGTGCTCATGAATATTCATATTCCTGAATATTCAAGCACTTTACTCATTTAATATAGTGCAATTTTCTACCTTAACTAACTTTAACTATTTAACCATTTTCAATTGTGAGCAAAATTTATAACCACTGGCTAGATAATTGCATATATAATGAGTACTGCTGCTCAAGAATGTATGAATATTCATTAGCAGCTGGAATTTGCTCAATAAAATTGCAACTTTACAGATCTATAACCAACCTTTTTATTGTGAGATAAAGGTATATGTTGCTGAATGCTACAACAGACAGCAAGCTCTTGTCATGCCATGAGCCAGTGTAATATGCATTGAACATGACTAGAGGGTTTTTTTTTTTTTTTTGCTGTACCTGTGTATAAGGCGCACCCCCGACTTTGAAATTTTTTCCGACGGAAAAAAGTGCGCCTTATACACGGAGATTTACGGTAGACAATTTAATCATATAAGTGATTAAATAAGTGAAAGCTAATGTAGTCATGACCTGATGTGAGTCATGTGATGCATTAAAGGGATCTAGTAACAAATGTCAAATTCCTCCAACCTTACTTGGAACTCTAGCGGTTCTCACATATGTACCTCATGGTATCATAATGTATTACCAATAGAAGCATGGAATGAACAGCTTTTGGTTTTCCAGATTTCACTTCCGTTATAGAATATTTATTGAAGTGTTCAGATTCATAATTATCTATTGGATAATTATAACTATGTACGAAGTCAGTGCAATGAATTAGTGAATATATCACTTTGCACATGGAATTTTCGCACATCACTCAGTGGACATATCAGATCACATGTTATCAACCATTTTGCACATAAAGTTAATAGATCCCTTTAAATTAAGGAGCTACATGTAAATGGAATAGGTAAGCAAACATTTTCCAATTAATTAAATATCCTTTCAACAAAGATATGTTCCTACTTCCTAGAAACTTGAAAGCCTTACATAACAATAGCTAATGTACATACTGCAAGCCTGCAAGGTGGATTCCAAGTACAGTAATGAATTGTATTTGTATCCATTATAGTGTGTGGGCCAGAGGGGCCTACCGGTGACCCCCCCTATGATCCTCCGACTTTGGTGTCATTTTGTCCATTGATATGTCCAATGTTAGAAACAAAATGTTAACAAGAAAAAAACTCATTTATACTATGTTTTTTTACTACTTTTTTGGAGGTATGTAAAAATAGCACCTTTTCATGTTTTGCTTCATTTCTTAGGGTGGGTGAAAATTGAGATTGCATTAAATGCTCTCATTTCATAATGACAAAGTCTTTATCCACTAAACTTTTCTGATACTCATGTCCATACGAGCATATGGTACCGACAAATTGTCGGTGTCATATTTGGTTGGTTTCATATAATTATGACGTCATCAAATTTGCATATGAAAATCAAGGGAATTTCCGTGAAAAAACGGTTAAAAAAACAATGTTAATTAATATAGTTTGTTTTTTTCATCGTGAAAATGATGGCAGTGAGCTTAAACTTATGGTGTCTACTAGTGAGAGTGTATTCAAATCAGAAACGTGATTATTCTTTGAATATAATCTACAAAAGGGACATTTTGGATTACGTAATAACCATGCGTCTTATGCAATTTTGAGGCATATAATGGCCATGTTATCTAGGTCACAAGTGGGTACATATTGGTTCCTCTTTAGTTTCTTTATTTGAGGGCCAATCACTCTCATATTTGGCACATATGTAAAGATAGGGGGCTCTTCAGTTTACAATAAGTAGAATTTCAAAAGGTCATCATATGAGGGCGCTATTTAATAAAAATTAGTTAAAAACATAAAAAATCCTATAAATTCCGACAATGATGAGTTTTTTTCTCTAACTGTCTGATTTGTTTATAAAACTTGATATTTTGCTGGCATTATTATGCAAATTTACTTTTCCTAGAATGAACTAAAGACGTTTATGTTGTATCTCATATTGTTGAGGGTCTAAATTAGGCCTAACTCCTTCTCATCTGAGTGCAATAGGGAATACATTGCGCTACATAAAAATGCTTTCAGATAAATAATTTAATTGTAACCCTATTAGTCTAGTCCTGAGCGAGATTTTCTCATGGCCTATTTATAAAAAAAAATATGAAGTAAAATCAAATTATTTGGGGAAAATGTTGGTCAGAAACTTATCTTTCAGTTTATTATTCTTCTATTTAGCATCACATTTCTGTTCAGATTAGAGAAAAAATGAATACGTCTTGTTGACAGTTCATTTTGTTTATACCCCCACCCCCCCCCCCCCCCCCCCAAAAAAAATAGAACAAAGTTACAAACATTTCATGTGATAACTAGATGAATTGATATTAATAAACGGGATACTAAGTACCAGTGCTGGGTCCAAGACCAAAGGGTCCGAGATCAAGATCAAGATCAAGATCCGCAGCTCAAGATCGAGATCAGAACCTCTGAGATCAAGATCAGAAATATCCGAGATCAAGATTACTGATGCCGATCTCGAGACTGGTCTCGAGATCAAGATCGATCTCGAGATACCCAACACTGCTAAGTACATTCCATTAGTCATAGACACCTCACGAATGATCTGCTAGAATTACGGCCTGTGAAAGCATGTCTGTGGTAATAGCTAATGTCAGTTAGATTCCTTTCATGTCTGCTTGTATTCACTGTGAATAAATGGTACAAGCAAATAAGGGTGACAAATTATAGTGTTTAGACCTCGAATGTTTATGGAACTTAAGCCTTACATCGCCTTTCTCCTTTACATTAGTGATTATATATAATACAAAGTATCACTATCTTTACGTAAAGAATTATCGTAAAGAATGATGGAGAGATAAATCATCCGGGGGGGGGGGGGGGGGGGGGCACTCATGTATAATGTTAGACGGGTATGTGCCGCTTACAAAACCCACGTTTTCACACCCAATTGCCGCTCTCAAGATACCCGATTTTCAAATATTGCTGCTCCATAGACCCCCGGAATGACTTGGCTAGGTAGTTGAGTAGCGCCAAGTCCATTATTCTTCTTCTAGTCCGCTCCTTTACCACTGTTTGAGGGTTTCCGTAGGTCTTTGGTAGCTCCAAGTTCACGTATTTCGCCCGTATTTTGTGTTTTAGTCTGCTCCTTAGACCCCCATTTCAGATTTCCGTGCGGCACACCCCCGTCAAAAAATCATTCGAGTGCCTCCCCCCCCCCCCCCCCCCCCCGGGAAAGCATCTTTATACCTTCTGTGCCACATCTTTGAGCTTTTCAAGCGCCTGATCCTAAACCAGCACCATGCGATCACAACAAGAGCACCCCAAAACCTAGGCAGACTGGCTCCTGACCCATGATATTCACGAGCCCAGTAATTAATTTGCCACAGTCCATAGAAGAGATGACTTCAGAATTTGGGAGGTCCAGCCAATTGCCGCCTATGCGCATGCGTATGAAATCGTGAACCACTGGTTCATCCTGAACTTAAATGAGATTACAATTGATTTTACTTAACCAAACCGCTGAACCGATTTTAATTTATGCTGAAGACCTTTGGATTGAAGTCAAGAGCTCATGAGCAAACGAATGATCTATGATATTTAGGACACACTCACTACAATCCTAAACAGACACCAACTAAATGTAAATCATACCAGAACCAAGATTGCATGTGCGGGCCACTCTGTTAGGAGGTGACTGCATGTCCCTGTCGCTGAACGGCATCCATCGTAACATAGTAACTTTTACTTCAATACTATTCCGTGCCATACTGAACAGCATTCTCATACAAGCTCCAGGAAAAGACCCATCTGCAAAAAAAGAGTTACAGACCAGTCTCATTTCTTTCAACATCTTCAAGCTGTTTGAGCGAATAATTCTGACCCGCATATAAAGTACAGTTGTAGAACCATATCTGATGAAGGAGCAAGCAGGACTCCGGCCTGGGAAGTCTTGCACAAGCCAACTGCTCAATCTTACACAACATATGGTTTACAGCAAGGTGTCTTAACTGGAGCTGTGTTTGTAGACCTCTCAGCAGAATCTGATAATGTCAACCACCACAGGCTCCTACAAAAAACTACTGAATGTGAACAACATGCACCTGACCTACATGATGAAGACCCTGATTGAGAATAGACCCTTCTTCGTCGAGCTGTCTGGAAAGAAAAGTCGTTGCCATAAGCAGAAGAATGGCCTCTCCCAAGGAAGCGTTCTGGCCCCTAATCTATGTTAACGACCAGCCTATCTTACATGACACCAGGAGCTTCATCTATGCAGACGACTTTTGTATCACCACCCAACGTGCTGAATTCCCTAAGGCAGAAGCCCCCTTGTGCGAGGGTCTTACCAATTATTCTCATACTACAAAGAGAACCACATGAAGGCTAATCAAACGGAAGCTGTAGATCACTGGAATGGAACTAGACTGGAACATTATGTTTGTGAGTACAATGCCTATATCACGAAGCTCAAGGGGAAGGTCAGCTCCATGAATGCCTTTCTTGGCAAACTGAGCACTTCCAGGTTGGGAGAAAACCCGAAAACAATCAGAGCTACCGGTCTAGCTTTTTGAAACGTAACTACATAATTTAAAACAATTAAGCTGCCGTTACATCACAACGTCGCTGGGCAATAAAAAGGGCAAAATGGCCGATATTATCGTCAAATATCGATTTTGTTTTTAATTTATTTTCAGATAGAGTTCTTTAAAACCTATCCGACAAAATTGCGCGTATTTGGGCAACAAAAAGGACAAAATCGTTTTCACGAACTGCCGAGAGGTGTTATTTGGTAAAGAATCAATGTATTTACGAATGAAATGTGTTATTTTACTACTTTTCCGTAAGAATATAGCATTGATCACAATATCCGCACATGCGTACGGCCACAAGATTGACCAATTTTAATTCAAGTGACTACGAAATAACCCTTGCATGTTTGGCATACACGACTAAACGCGCATATGATATGGGCAATAAAAAGGACAAAAATGGATTTGCCCTTTTAGCTGCCCATTATTGCGCCAAGTCGCGCGCATTGCCTGTGCATTATCAATGCGCGTAAAAGGGCAATTCGCGTTTTGTCCTTTTTCATGCCCAATATCGACGCGATATCGTGCATGTAAAAAGGGCAAATTCAGAAATGCGTAAATAACTCCGTTAAAAAGAACTGAGCGTAAGCCAAATTAAACGACTTGATCGCTTTATAGCCTACATTGCTGTTTCACTTAACAATATTACTGGATTTGGCATTTGAAAAATATAATTGCCCAAAATGTCAAAATGTTGTTTCTTCCAAAAAAGTAAGTATCGTTTTTTGCTATCGATACCGTCAATTTGTCCTTTTAATTGCCCAGCGACGACATGATGAATGAGACCAACTAGGACGGATAACTTATATCTGCTCTCTGGCATCGCACCCCCTAAAATAAGGAGAGCTGTTGCTAGCCAGAATGAACGACTGAGACAAATGGAGGATGAAATGCATCCCCTCAATGACCACCCACTGCATCCTCGGCGCCTTAAGTCAAAGAAAAGCTTCCTTTCATATGTTGACCCTCTGGACTGCTGTGTGTCTTCAAGAAACTCTGGGAGGAGAGACTGGAGGAGAGGCCAGTAGACAAGCGTTTGCCTATGCAGACATTAGATGCACTGCCAGCAGGATTAAACTAACCCTGGATGACTTGGCGCAGCCTGAATAGGCTTCGGTCAAGCGTGTGAAGATGCAACTCCAACATGTTGAACTGGGGATACATCGAAGGTGCAGCAGAGTGCGAATGCGGTCAAACTCCTCAGACCAATGACCACCTGCTTATAGTTGTGATCTGGTACATGGAAGGTGTACTATCGAAGATCTGGCAGACACTAACAACGTAACGCTCAGATTTGCCCGCCATTGGCAGGAAGCTGTGTGATAATACAAAATGATAAATGATACAAGCTACAAATTGCTATAAGATGAAAGACATTTTTGAGGCCGAGGTCTTAAAAGCGGCCTTGTATTAGGAGCGGCGATTGGCCTTTTAAAATATGCAGATGGGACCCGTATAGGAGCGGCAATCGGCCTTTACAAAATAAAAATGAGAACCTTAGGAGTGGCAACCAGCCTTTTTGATGAAAATGAGAATCTTACGAGCAGGGAGTGGCCTTTAATAAAACAGGACCCTTATTTAATAGGAGCAGCCGGACCGGCTGTGAAAAAGGGGGTCTTTGAAGCGGCTCATACCCGTTTGGCAAATATACACAAACCCCCTACCCCCGGATACTAGTCAGCTAATATAAATTAAGACAGTATGACAGCTGAATGAAGGAATGTCCACTCAGGCGATATAACATTTGGATGTCGTCATTGGATAAATAAAACAAAAGTACAAAAGTATGTATTGCACGGCAAATAATTAAAGTCCATGGTAATTGATATAAGATTTCAGTTGGCCTGAACTGTAGTCAACTGCCATGTTTATTTTGTAGACGGTTGATTGTTGTTTTTATTTTTGTGATGATATTACCTGCACAGTATCTGTCACCCTCCATCTCTTGTGTTCAACAAGAGATAATAACAAACATTGTTTGGTGTAATGTTATAGTACGTCCATTGCCTTCTTGGGGTCATTGATAATGTTGATGGTTGACCATGGTTTCTTTCTGTTTGTGATCGACATGTCCACATTGATCGTTGCAGCTCATTTTCGCTGCCATAGACCTATGTCTCCTAATGAGTTCAAGGGATATTTTGGTATATGGTGTGTATCGGTACTAAAAAAGAAAAGGCGTTTAAAATAAATAACTTCAACAGGCTTAAATGAGACGTATTAAACTCTTCCCTTTTCTGAGAAAAGGGGTAGTCCAAGCAAACAATTAATACAGAACATTTTTTTTTAAATCTGGCTAGATGTGGTTTACCAATTTTTGTTTGTTATGCTTTTATTTTATATTCGTAAATATATTCAGACAGAAATTACTCACTCTGTGCTACATTACCAGGGCTGAAAATGGTACGTGAACGCATTATTATGTAGTGCAATGTATTTTCCTTATTGATTTTCAAAGGTAACGTTCAGACAGTTGTTGTCTAAATTAGACCAGACAAAATATAAAATACTATACATACATGTCCTGCAAAGTATGCACAAATATTGAGTTTTATATAGATTTTTATGTAGCGCATTGTATTCCCTATTGCACTCGGATCAGAAGGAGTTAGGCCTAATTTAGACCCTCAACAATATGAGATACAACATAAACGTCTTTAGTTCATTCTAGGAAAAGTAAATTTGCATAATAATGCCAGCAAAATATAAAGTTGTATAAACAAATCAGACAGTTAGAGAAAAAACTCATCAATGTCGGAATTTATAGGATTTTTAATGTTTTTAAGTAATTTTATTAAATAGCGCCCTCATATGATGACCTTTTGAAATTATACTTATTGTAAACTAAAGAGCCCCCCTAGCTTTAAATATGTGCCAAATATGAGAGTGATTGGCCCTCAAATAAAGAAACTAAAGAGGAACCAATATGTACCCACTTGTGACCTAGATAACATGGCCATTATATGCCTTAAAATTGCATATGACGCATGGTGATTACGTAATCAAAAATGTCCCTTTTGTAAATTATATTTAAAGAATAATCATGTTTCTGATTTGAATACCCTCTCACTAATAGACACCAGTAGTTTAAGCTCACTGCCATCATATTCACGGTGAAAAAAACAAACTATATTAATGAACATTGTTTTTTAACCGTTTTGTTCACGGAAATTCCCGTGATTTTGCATATGCAAATTTGATGACGTCATAACTATATGAAGCCAATCAACTATGACACGGAAAATTTGTCTGTACGGTATGCTTATATGGACATGAGTATCAGCAAAGTTTAGTGGATAAAGACCTAGCAATTATCAAATAAGAGCATTTAATGCAATCTCAATTTTCACCCACCCTAAGAAATGAAGCAAAACATGAAAAGGTGCTATTTTTACATACCTCCAAAAAAGTAGTAAAAAAACATAGTATAAATGAGTTTTTTTCTTGTTAACATTTTGTTTCTAATATTGGACATATCAATGGACAAAATGATACCCAAGTCGGAGGATCATAGGGGGGGTCACCGGTAGGCCCCTCTGGCCCACAGACTATTAGGGAACTGGTTCATCGAACAAGTTCTTGTCTCCAAACCATGAGGTAAGGAACATGAAAGTATATCCGGTATATCTATGCAATTATGCATCAATTTGAAGAAAACAGTTTGTGAACCAATCTGCAGCCAAGCTGCAGAAAATGTGCAACTTGTGATGAATTTTTAGTTAAAAAGTTCAAAAAAATTCAAATTACACAATAACATGCAGCCATGCAGGAATGTTCCAACATTTAGTAGTCTAACATCCAGTACCGTGCTGCTTGTACATGTGTATGATGTACATGTATGCAATGCTAGAAATTAACTTTTTTTGCCTTGTTGCCCAATGGGGCAAGTAAAAACAAGATTTTTCACATTCTCGTGGCCCAAAACCTGAATCCGGTGGCCCCAACTAAAGAATAACATGAAACGTTCTGTAATTTCTGTAATACTTAGTTGCCCATATGGGCCAGTGGAATTTGGTGGCCCAAAGCTAATTTTTAGTGCTAATTTCGAGCATTGATGTATGATTCATCTCTTGTGAATAGATATTACGGTAATGAATGCATCTTGCCTCATATTTCAATTCATGAAATACACATCATATGACTAATACAAATGACTGACATGCATGGGTCATTTTTTGTTTACAGATCTTTAGATGTGGTATCACACACGTCATACGACACATCCTTGTTCCCCCACGCTTTATACAAACGTATGACCCTACCATTGTTTACTCCAGTTCGGACTGGTAATGTATACTGTAAACAGAGAATAAGCTCTATGATACAGATGTGTGATAAAGTGAAACAGTTTGTGAAACATTGCCCTAAATCAGTATTAGGCCTGCCAAAGAATAAATTTGCATAAATTACCATAGATAATGAATTTCAGGATTCTGTGTAGAAGTTTTAAATCCCCCTCCTAGCCCTATCATATGAAACAATCAGAATCAAAATCGGTTGAAAAATAACGAAGAAGAAGCATTTTGAAAACTGTGGACGGACGGACGCCACGCCATGGCATAAGCTCATCGGGCCCTTCGGGCCGGATGAGCTAAAAACTGACTGTCAAATTTGAAAGAACATACAATTTTAATGACAGAATAAACTTTATTTGATCAAAATCGATTCAGAAACGGCTGAAATATCCATAAACGTATTTTTATTCAAAAGTTCTCCGCCAGGGGATATTTTGACTTTTTAGAAAAAATGTTTAAATGCTTATAAATAGAATACTTTGAAAAAAATCTAAATAGGTTTTTAAAAAGTTGTTGATATCTCTATTGAATCTTTATTTTAACAAAACATCAAATGCACAATTTTGTATGAAAAATGGCTAATTTTTAGAGAGCGCCCTCTTGAGTTGTAACGGCTCTTTTTGAATGATAACAGGGGTTTTACTTAGTTGTTTGTAATTGTGTACACTTTTCGAGCATGGTGGAGTTACAACTATTAGTTTGTACCATAATGGTGCAGGTTTTGGTTACTAAAGTTAAGTTTGACCAATACTCAACTATCCCTTTAATTCATAACCTTTGCTCTGATTTACAACTGTTAGTGCACACTTTTGATTTACAGAGGAAACATGGAATGGTCCTCATGTTTCAGACCAGAACAATTGTGTAACGGTCAAATATATGTATGCAAGAAGACAAAATATCAGTTTGAGAAACAAGGACAAATACATTCAGGGCTCCTTTTAAACTTGCTAAATGAAAACTTAGCCACTTTAAAATTGATTTTGCATAAGCCATAATAAAACAGTATGAACTATTATGAAAATGTATGGGTGATCATTAATGCTTTTCCCATCAATCATGCGAGTCACAACCCCCTGTACTTTGTATGTCTTGCCTTATGGCTTATTGTACAATAGATGAGCTGTAATAATCTCAAAGGTGAAATACTGCACTTCAATATGTACCAATTATGGCCTACAAATTAAAATTCCTTTGCCCTTGCTCTGGTTCTTAAACAAATTAGTGGAGAAAATATTTAAGTTAACTGTCAAGGTTTTCCACTGATCATAAAGTACATTGGACACTGTACAGTGTACATGCAAACATTGCAGGCTGTCCCCGGATGATTTTCTTTCAGTTTCATGTGGCCAAAATGACACATTACATGTAGATAGACTGATAGAGTCCCCCAGTCTCCCACCATATAATTTTGTTGTAGATAAATACGTTAGTTTCTAGTGGCCAAATTAAATTGTTGGCTGACCATAAGCACTCTGGCCACTGCTAATGGCAAGCCCCTTTACATGTGTACAATGTTAAGTACATGTATGCCGAGACACTTCATTTTAGAAAGAATATATACAGTGTCAGTCACAATTAGTGAAACACTGCACTCGACCCATATCAATGTCCTACAATGATAACCTTTGCCCAAAATAAATTGAGTTTACTGAAGGTTTTTCACTGATAGGCCAGTCTACAGGTTTCCAATCATGTCCACCTAAACAGACATGTTATATCCATTATTCATGAGCTGTTGAGTACAAACAGACATGTTATATCCATTATACATGAGCTGTTGAGTACATACGCCTACATAAGACAAGTGATTAACCCATTCAATACAAGAACCTGGTGCACCATGCTGTAACTCTATGGGAAAGGCAAAATCTTGTAGGGAAGGTGTCAAGTTGTAGGCACTACATCAGTAAAAAGTGTTTTTTGTTTTAAACAATTATATTTTGTTCTATTTCAAAAAAGGTAAGTAAAATCATACATTTTTACATTTTACTTGCCCCAATATAAAATTTACTTGCCCTCTTGCTTCTAGATGAGATTAACACATATAAAATTGCATTGTTCTTTTGTAGTTGAACAATTATTTAGTTGCCCAATCTGGCAAGCAAACTAGACAATTTATGAAATTTTACTTGCCCAACATCCATTTTTACTTGTCCCGGGCAAGCGGGCAAGTGCTAGTGTCGAGCCCTGTGTACATCATTTCACCACAATGCAGATGTCTTAAAAAACAACCTCTCATAAATAACCTCATTCAAACAAAGAGATCAAGGTTGGTGCTGTAATATTATTAATGGGAAAAACAAACAGCGTGTTCACACACAAACATTTTCATCCCTTAATCATGACTAAAGAATCATGACTAAAGAATCATGATTAAACCAAACGTTCACACACACCAAGCGATTATTCCATAACAACTGGCTTCCAGGTGGCTTCCAGGTGCATCGAACACCAGGTCTCCCTAGGGCCCCCATAGGGCCCTGTGTGCGCGAACGTTCACGTTAAGCCACGCCCAGTTAGTTACGAGTCGTGTAGCTAACCATGATTAAGCGAGAAATCCTCGTTCACACACAAAATCGGCGTGATTCTATAGTCAGCTCTCGTACGAAACGACGATAAAACCCGCGTTTCGTTAGTCATCACTAACGATACGTCGTTTCGTTAGTAAGCGTTCAGACACACAAATTTTTAATGAGAAGCTGATTCTATAGTCAGCTGCTGATTCTTTAGTCATGTGATTAAGGGCTGAAAATTTTGTGTGTGAACACGGGGTATGACGCAATCTGTGTTTTCTTCATTTATTCAATGTTTTGTCAACCGTATTCCCAGGGTTCTCGGATGTCCCATAATTGAAAATGTTCCTCGTAAAAGAAAATACTTGTCATTCACTCGCTCTTTATTACAAGTGCATGTACAATGGAGTTTATAATGGTACTATAAACATCTCAATGTTGACAATATGGCACTATGGCTTTTAGGAAAGCACTTACACTAATGGTAACCATGGAAAAAAATGGGCGACTACTTTCATCATTTGCCTACAAAAACAGCGTCTTGAAATGTGTTTTGCATTGAACGAGCAAACAAAATTGTCATAGAGTGTAGGCAGCGCAGTGCATACATGTACTTGTTTACCACATCTATCACCTACGTAGCTCACTGCAATGTGCATCTGAAAATATCATTCAATCATCAGATGTGCAAGTTATTTAAGAGGTTTACAAGACTAGGGCCCCGTTGCAGAAAGAGCTGCAATCGGTTGTAAAGTTGCCATCATTTGCAAGTCAGAAAATTTGTACATGATCTGATTTGCAATTAATTGCAACTTTACAATCATTTGTAATTCTTTTTGCAAAAGGGCACTGGGCAAAGATTATTTATTTCTTTTAACACAAATTCAACTTCACTAAATACATGTTGTGTGTACAAATATCACAGAGATAAAACACATTTATGTGCATATTTTCAAACCATTGAAAAATAGGACAAGTTCTGTTCACCTGCTTCACCTTAACTGCAACCAGGGAAAAAATTACGATGTATTTTGTGTGTGTTTTTTTTTTGCATTGAACTCTACGCAAATTTTCCAGGGCTCCTTAATGATTTGGGGGGGGGGGCTATTTTTGGCATTTTGGGGGCTAAATCGCCCTGAGGCCTGAGCCCCCATGTATTTTTTCACTGACTGCAACATCAATAAATTATAAAGCTCAGAGGTTTGAGGCAACAGAACTGTACTTCTGAGATAATCAAGTTCAAAGTTGAGGAGCCTTGTAAGTTGTTTTAAAACCAAATATAGCTCTCTCTTTATTTTTTATTAAATGTTTCCATTTGAAATTAGACATAAATGATGAACATTTGACATCACATAGAGAAGGCTCCAACCTACAAGATATAGAACTCAATTTAGCAATAAATCAAATTAACGCCCTTCTCACTCTCACCTGACAATATGTACATTACCTTTAAATAATGTTGTCACTTGCACATAAAAACATGCCAACATTAATGTATACATGTGCACTGTACTATGTACACCAATGTGAATAAATTGACGAATTGTTTACAATTTAAAATATGGACATGTGCATTGATCAGTATTCTCTCAACAGATGAGCTAGCGACATTTGAGGCTACTAGAGGGCAGAAACTGATCATACTGAAAGGTCTCTTGTCCTTGAGCTCTCTTCTTCACATGAAGTACTTCTACATGAACATAATTTGTGTCACTGTCACATACATGTACATGCCTTCATGCAAACATGTAAAATGTACACAAATGCACATGTGCACCAGGGAGAAAATTTAAATGTATTTTCCGGAGGCTACTTTTCAGGCGTGTCTGCATAAATAAATGGCAAATCTGAATTTGTTGTTCATTGAACTCTATGCAAATTAAATTTAAAAGGGCTCTTTTATAATTAATTTTTCTGGCTCTTTTTGGCATTTCGGGGGCTAAATTGCTCCGAGCCCCTGTGCATTTTTTCACTGATATAGCAGCACATGATTGCCAACGAAATAGTTGGACTACAAACATGTTTACAACTCATACGGACATACTGCGCATCGATTATCATTCTCTCACCAGACGAGCTAAACATTTGAGGCAAAAAGAGGGCAGACACTGATATTCCCTATTGCGTCTGCCCGCTCTGCTCTCTCATCCTCTCTATCATGAACACACAAATTACATAACATTACATTGTATTTAACATCTAACATAACAATACATTACATTACATTACATACCATTCCATTGCGTACTTCTACTATATACTGTATTTAACATTGTGTCACTATAACATACATGTACATGTACATGCTCATAAAACATGCAAACAGTGCTAGAAATAAGCCTAGAGGCCCACTGGCCCGAGGCCACCAAAAATGTGCTTCAAGCTGCCAAATTGAATTGCCTTTATACTGGGCAACCAGAAGTAAAAGACCCTTTATCTTGTTTTGGGACTATCCAACTCTTGTTGTGGGGCTACCCAATTCTTCGTTTGGAGCTTCGGGCAACCAACATTTGAAGAGTGTTCATTTTACTTGCTCATGGCCACAAGTAGGAGGGAAACATACATTTCTAGTGCAGTAAACATTCATACATTTGCAGAGCTGCCAAGTCTCCATGATTTCGCAGGAGACTCCCTGAAAACAGACCAAGATTACTGCATCTGATTTCATCCCATCAGCCAATCCCCCTGATTATTGAAAGATCATTGTCATAAGGTTGTATGCATTTGGTATGTCTTAACCTCCAGGGTGATTTCTGATGAAATTTCCCTAAATCTTCTGGATTGTTGAATTTCAATGTTGGCAGCTCTGCATTTGTGCGCACATAAATATCAAAGAAAATTTGACTATAGACCGTACATGTTTACAACGTGAAAATCAATTTCTGCACATAAAAAGAACTGCGACATCTGATTACTAGTATCATTCATTCATCAGTTGAGCGAGACGTTTGAGGCATCCAAAGGGTGGACACTGATATAATTTCCTCATATATTTTGTACTTTGTTGTCTGTTGTCTCTCGCCCCCTCTCTATCTCTCTCGAGAACACATACCTATATGTGACGCATGTACGTGTACATACATGTACACATTTATAAACACACAACATAAAAGTACATTGTCATTTATACATACATGTAAAACATGCAAACATTTAACATGATACTGGACATTCATTGTGCATGTTATAAACACCAAAGACAAAAATACTGTACATGATTACAACATGGACATGAACTGCAACATACAATGTGTTAAATTGAATTCTGTAAGACATTTGAAACATGAAGAGCGGCATAGCAAATATTGATATTTCCTAGTCTCTCGGCTCTCTCTACCTTAAAGGGACTTAGTAACATTGTCCAAATCCTAAAAATCCGATTGGAATTCTAGCGGTTCCCTCATACCTTGTTGTATTTGTATTAACAATAAAAGCATGGGACAGGTTTTGGTTTTTCGAATTTCCCTTTCGTTAAAAAGTTATTTACGATTGAAGTGTTCAGATGTCAAATTATCCACTGGATCGTCGAAACCGTGTACAAAGTCAGTGCAATGAGTTAGTGAATATCACTTTGCATTTTTGCTCATTGCACGGCCATATAACGTCCATTTAACTTGAAATTTTCACACAATACCCAGTGGACATATCAGATAATAACAAAATACGTTGTATCAACCATTCATCACTTTTTGCACATGGGCAATTCCAAGCAAACATTGACATAACCACTGATTTTTCAAATTCGTTGTACCATAACAAATTTGGTATCAAATGAAAGCTAAAAGATTGAACTTTCCAAAAATGTATTTTGTTTTTGAAAAAAAAAATTGTAAACTATTATTTTATTGTTAGCATAAATTAATTTTCAGTTATTTTCACAAAACATTCAATTAAATATTAAGCATAAAAGAACTGCGAAAAGGAGTTTTCATAAAATTTTATTTCAGTGTTGATAGGATCATTGCTTATATTTTTCAGATAAATATCAATTTCGTCATTTTCGCTCATCGTTCCGCTTCAGTGACTGTCTCATTTACAATCATTAATATGTCACGGCGTTACACTAAAAACAGATATTTTTAATATTTCTGGAAAAATATGAATGGGAATGAAATAATTTTTTGTTTTCTCTGTATTAGCCCATAGGGCTATAATATGCATGCTGAATAGCAGCATTATCTTTCACCACTTATTAATATAATCAATATCAATTTGGTCACGGCGTTACGTTTTGTGTAACACCGTGACGCTACCTACTGGATTCCCATTGACATAACACAGTAGACATAATCAAATAGTGCAAGATATTTTTTGTAGGTATGCTTGGGCATTGCTCATGCTATAATTATATGAATAGGGTCAGTTGATAATGTTTCCATCTCAAAGTTACCTGAGTCATGTATGTGTATGGGTTGTATGTCCGTTTGTCTGTATGTGCATCTGTACATCAGTGTTCTTTTTTTTGCAATATCTCAAGAATCGTTGGATGGATTTCGTTCAAACTTTGTACAATCCATGTATTTAGAGGTACGGATTATTGGATATGATTTTGGTCCATGAGGTCAAAGGTCAAAGGTCACATAGCTAACAAATATGCAAAAATTATATTATTATCAAGATAGTTTGAGAATCCTTGAAAGATAACATGATAATAATACTGGTATGCGTCCAGTGAAGTATATGACCTGATTAGGGAATGGGGTCATGGGAGGTCATAGGTCAACAGGTCAAAATATTGTTGTTGTTTTTTGTTCTCACAATTAAGTTCCAGAATCAATGTTAGAAAGAGTACTGTAGGTAAAAGACAATTTTCTGAAACTGTTTGGGGCACAGGTCAAAGGTCACTCGGATAATTACCAATTCAAAAACAAACATTTACTAACTCTGAAATCATGTTACATGAAACAAATCACTTGCAAATATGCACTGTGCAGACCAAAAATAAAACATTTGTATGTTATTTTGAGAAACAAGGTCAAAGGTCAGATGTCAAAGGTCTCATATTTCATTGTTACATTTAAGTATGTATTTTGGTTTTAATATTTGATGGTTCCATTAACTAACTTTTGAAATAGATAAGAATTTCAATTATGTCCTAAAAGATTTTTTGATCAATAGAGGGCGCTGTGCTGCAAATTTGTGTCATGCGGATGATCATTTAATAGCATCTTGGTTATATCACCCATTCATCTAGTTCTTTATTGATTCTGGATCACTACATTAAAATTATATCATATTATTCATCTCTTTAATATCTCCCATATATATAACATGTACAATTCAGAGGTCACGGCGTTACAGTCACGGCGTTACAGTGCATAGATACATTTATGATATCATATTTACTATGAGCATTGGATTTTTTCTACATTTTTATTTGGATGTTCTAGCTTGATGTCTAGTACAAAGAATCAATGTGACAAAAGTGCAAAATGTTCCTGTAGTTCACAGAGTTTACTTAGTTTCTTAGCATGTAAGAAACCCATGTCTTTTTGCCGTCACGGCGTTACGGCAGATATTGATATTCATAATTAATAATTTATTGGGAATTTTGGTTTTCTTGCCTATTGTAAATTATTGGTAGGATAGTGGTTACAGATGCATATCAAAAGTTGGTTCTAGATATTTAGATTTTATGAGTTATTTGGACTTTCATTGTGAGAAACACCCTCTGACCGTCACGGCGTTTGCTTGGAATTGCCCACATGTCAACACAGTTACTAGATCCCTTTAATGCAGTGAAAAGATACACAGGGGTACTCGGGGCAATTTAGCTCCAAGATGTCTTCAGTTTAAAACAGCCCCTGATAATGGTAAAAGAGCCCCAGCCTGTAAATTGCATCCATAGGGCGCAATGGAAAATATATTTCACAGTGTTATTTTTACACTGAATCTTTGCAAAGTAGATTTCACAGTGTTATTTTTATACTGAATCTTTGAAAAGAAGCCCCCAAAATGAAAATTATATAATATCAATTGTTTCCATGATTCAAAGTCACAAATACATAATGTATATTCCTACATTGATGTATAGATCTACCTTGTATGTGAGATTGCCAGTTGGGGGTGGGCCATTAGACTTGTAACTAGGGATTACGCCTACATACATGTACAAGCCATAATTAACATATTACCTTGTAAATTAGTTTGTTAGTCAAAAATGGGGAGTTGACATTTAAAATCAGTATTGTAGTAAACCTTTTACATCTATATTGGAAATTAATCCACAATGTTTTCAGAATAATTCAGAACAAAATATAGATATGGTACAAAAATATCAACCTGTTATTTGTCAATAGCATGCTATGCATTGCATACAATTACGTACATTAATAAAATCAAAGCAATCAAAAATCATAAGCATGCTAAAAACAAGTTAACACAATCCATTGATAAATAATCTGGAGAGTCACTTACTTTTGAGTTTGGAGTTCCATAATCTTTATCTTCTGATGTATCATACAAGTTACAATGTAACAAAACATACACATTAAATATGAATTGATGGGAAGATTATATTATCATGGCATTCTGCTAAATTGTCCAAAATTATTCAAATTCAATTACAATTTTACTGTTAGAATTAATTTCTTACTCAGTAAAGTCTTTAACATGTACGAGAGTGAAATGTAACTTCACACTAAAAAATGTCAAGTACTTACAATGTAATACTACTTTCTAAAATCTAAAATGCATTTGTTAATTCAACCAAAATCACTAATCCCAGAGCTTTTACAAATCTTTTTGTTTGGACTTATTTGTGACTTCAATTGTACCAATATAAGATTCTTCTTAATGATGGGTGATGATGTCATAGACAAATAACGTTTACCTAGTGAAAAAAGTTAACATTACTGTCAGATTTCATCACATCAGTGCATCTTTGCTCACTGATTTTGACTACAATCAAAAAGCTTTCAAAAATTTGTTTTCATTAATTTCTCTATAACTTAGGAGACTAATTAAAATAACTAAACCCATTTCTTTCGACTGTTAGTTACCATTTAGTCAAACAAAAATGTAATATCACTTTAAGAAAACAAATTATAAGTTAGTGGTCAATAGTAGATCACTAAACTTCTAAAAAAAGGAAGTTTAAAATTAACAAAAGGAAAGTCATCTTCTATTAAAGAAGCATACACTCATATATTTTTCATATTCTGATGATTTGATACATCTCAAATATTTAGTTTTTTAAAATCACAAGTCATTTGATTATAATGGCCCTATTCTGTAAGTGTAACCATGTCATTTCACCAGTACTGCAGTAGTAGTACAATTTTCTTTCCAGAGTCAGAAAAAACTTGGTTTCATAACTTTGCAGACTAATCTGCCATTAACTGAACACGCACTTCTTTACAATCCCATTCCCATGTAGAAAACTTCAACAAACATATAATGGCAGTGTGAATTGCTAATAATGTGCACATACAAATTGTCTTTGCATGTGTAGCCTTGATTAGCTTTTTACGAAGATTGCTCAATCCAAACATCAATGGATAGAAATGCTGTTACGGTCAATAAGGACAATGTTGCGAAGTCATTTTATTATTAAAAATCTCCATTCTACTTGAAGGAATTGACTGGAATTCCCATTCAATTTTATTTGCAGATTCTTTCTCCAATATTTTGTTCAGACACTGAAGCTGGATTCATGAAAAATACCACAAGAAGTGAGAATTTCTCATTAAATACTATTTTGACTTTTGTTGTTCGCTTATTACAAAATATTATATTTTTGGGGAAGAGTAGATCAATTATTATGTCATGTGCACCCTTATTTCAAATATTTGGTGCCATATTCTGATTTTTGTGGGTGTGCTGCCGATGTGCAAAATTACAAATACAATAATATGTCATTGTGGCAATAACTTAATTAAAAGTCACGTTCATGACTTTGTTAGTGCTCATAGTCATAAATTAGACACAGACTGTCTTCACTGCATTGCATACGCCAATCAATGAGTTGACGATGCACTGCACTGGCAGCGCCATACCATCCGATCCCCACACATGCACGTCAATTGCCAATGAATGGCAAGTCAAGATTGATAACTTCGACGACGACGACGTCTTCTTCAGTTGAAACCTCTCTCACAAAAATGTATTTTAAAAGTCTTCTGTCTCATTTCCTGCTTCACTTTTAGACAATTGACTTTCTAGTACATTTACTCAATAAAAGCAACTTACCGATTCTCCAATCTGTCGAATGATAAGCTAAAATATATGTCCAGTAGACGTCCTCTCTCGAAATGCAATTAAGCTGCGCGAGTATGCAATATGCAGAAATGTTCTCCGGCGGTTTCTGAACCGCAAATTAGCCGGTTCCTCCGGGGTAGAAATACGACTCGAATAAGCCAGAAGTGCTTTGACATACGTGGTGGTCACTTATCTTCGTGTGTATTGTGCATAGATTTGTGCCACAACGGTACGGTACATAGATTGTGACGCTATTGTTTACCTCCCGAAATGCTGCGTAATATGCATGCGAAAAACAAATTAGTATAATTATGCTTTTCCAATTTTGTTTCGTCAACGTACATGGTCGAGCGCCATCTATACAATTATTCTATATAGTTTACATTTCAGGTAGCTAGTAAAATCGATGGTTAGTTTTCATCTTATAATATTTCAAATTACTCTTTTTTTTTTTTTTTTAATACCCTCAATGGGTGATACCAGTGGTAGGTATGTG